>JAEIIH010031483.1:0-13556 GCA_018904745.1 Drosophila orosa
CCTTCACTGCGTTGCAAACTTCTGACTAAAATTATAATACCCTGCAGGGGTATAAAAATATTCAGTACCAAAACGAAACCTATGGCACTTTTTGTGATATTTTTTGTCCATGTATCTTTTGGTATGTGCTGCGTTTTTGTCCATTATGTTCCGTCCCAATAGCCGTTCACTTTGGATCCATGCCGCCTCCTGCCTCCGTTTCCCTCGCCAGGCACTAATGTGATTATTACAACAGACAGAAATTATTAAATCGCCCAACGCCTGCAGCTGTGTGCCCCATTGTCTGTTTGTGGGCAGCACAAAAGAGCTCGGCTCCACATGCCGCTCCAGCGAGGCCTCCAGCCCGCCCGCTCCAGTTTGCCTTCCTGTCCAACCGGTTGGCTATCGGAGATCTTTAACAGAATATATATAAGAATATGCTCGTTTCTCCGACTCCGACTCCGAGTCAATTGCACAGTCGTAATCCTTTTCGGGCTCGATCTTTCTGGCCCCTCGGCGTTGATTGAACGCGTCGACATGAATGCTTAATTTGTTTTCTGTCTTTTTTTCGAAGACTCGAATTTTCTTCCACTTAGGTCATATTTGGAATGGCGAGCACGTTCTTTGTGTGGGTAAAAGTACTCCAATGTTGAGGCTGGCTAGGGTTAACCGAGTTCAACTGACCGGGGATTAAAAAGTTCCCTCGGAACCTAATATACTCTAGAGTCTACAGTCTAGATGCTTGCATTTTCCTGCATTCGTATTTCTCTAAAATGTAAGTTCGTCTAAAAGTATTTTCACTTTAGACTACTATATTATTTTAAATATGGTTTATACTTAGTTTCAAACTAGCTTTCAATCTTGTTGTTGTGTTAAACTTTTAAATCGTAAATGATTAACTACTGAAAAATTCTAATTTTTTAGTTAATTTGACTTAATTCTTAGTTTTTTGCTAATTGGTAACTAAATGGTTCCAGTTGAATGGACCAAATAATCTTGCAAGCCCGATAAATCAGTCTTGATATACCAAACACGTTCATTAACAGATAGATTTAGGGTTTTAAAATAAATTCATTTATCGAATATTTGTCGTTTTAAAGCTTCTGTATTTCTAGAATTCTTGCTTATCAACTGAACGTCTTTTTAAATAAAAATATTAAGGCGTATTTAGCAATAGTCCAAGTTCAACTGGTGGCTGAGAACCATTCTAGGGGACATTTGACATTTAACAGAGCCGCGAGAAGTCAAGATTTCTGTGGGACAGTCAATGGCAGTGGCCAAGTTAATAGCTTTGTGCCGTCTTCTGTCCGATGGTTGCTCAATTGCATGTATTTCCCATATCAAATTGATTTCGCATTTTGAGTTGCCAAAGAGGCGAAGACCAAACTGGTTTCCATTGGGGCTTGAGAAACAAGGGAAGAGATGACTTAACGAGAAGATAATATATGTTAAATTGGTTATTAAATCAATTTCAACGACATAATCAGGCATAAATAAGCAGAAAAAGAGTGTGAAACGGCAAAGGAAACTTTCAGAGCAAAAAAGAAATGCATGGATGCAAGTAGGAACGACCGTGACAGGACTCGAACCTGCAATCTTCGGATTCGAAGTCCGACGCCTTATCCTTTAGGCCACACGGTCTGGTTGAAACGCCACGTTCGTTCCTGCCCCATAAAGCACGAAACAGGCCCACTCCAAGGACAGGCCGCCGCAAAAGCATCCTGCCACTCCTCTAAAAATGTGTGCTTAAAAGCCACCCTTACCCTCCATTAAGCTCTAAAATTGTGCGTCGCTTTTTGGGGTAGGGGGAATGTGTGGGAGTCGTTGTCCATTTGGGGGTGGTTCATCCTTTGCCACGATGACCGCCTTGTGCGCAGAATCCTCCACAAGGGGCGGTGGGGTTCATCCCACAGCATCCTTTGTCAGTCAGCTGTAAACCAGCTTTTTGGTTGGATGCAAATCTGTGAGCTTTCACTAGACCTAACATTCTTTTTTTCCGATCTAAGCTTTCTCTTTACTGGTTTGTCGCAGAATTTCTGTGAAACTTGGACAGCTCGTTCAAAGAAACGAAGATTAGCATTAATTTGACACTTTTATGTGTTCGAAACATGATCTATCCTATCTTACATTTTTTAAATCCCCAGAGCATTGAGTTTGCCTTCAATTTTATTTCCATTTTACATCAGCTGCTTATATTTATCGTGTGATGTAATAGACTGTCGACGCCTGTAAAGGTTTCCAAATTTCTGTGTATTGTCAGCAAATTTCCGCCAAATTCCATCAAATACACCATGCGGAAGGCCGTGAGTCCTCGAACGATGGCCCAAAGCCCACAGAGAGAAACCTTTAATGTGGCCCAGGTGAGCAGCTCCGCATTGAGCAGCAGTCGGGGTGTCCAACTGCCGCCGCTATTGGCCAAGGGACAGATACGGCCAGAGCAGTTGGCCAACAGTCGATTCCGGCTGGTGGAGGTCGATGCGCAGCCCCTCAGTGATCAGCAGTTCAACGCCTTGATCAAGCGGGTAGTTAAATGCTTTATGTCCGAGGTGGAGATCACCAAGAAGCTGCGCAAGATAGCCTCTCAGCGGTCCCTTCTGCCAGCGCACAAGGCGCTCATTGGACACATGGAGACGCTGCGCCGAAACTACGAGGCTGAGAGATCTAGCCTGGTTGTGCACCTTAGCCGGGACTGCCGGTTCTGTCCCTACGCTTTTCATCAACCGAAGAGTACGAAGAAAGCATCGGACAAGTCCTGCACATCTCGGAAAAGCAAGTCACTGGAAATAATTTTGAAGAGCAGCGAAGTACCAGAAGAAACCGCAGATCTAGGTGTTTCCACAAGCAGGCAGCGACAGAGCGGAGGATTCCAGCCCATTATCTGTAACCGAATAGAAACACCTCCGGGTCTGTCCAAGAGGCTCCTGGAAAAGCTCTATAGGCTGGAGGAAATTGCCAAGTACCGGCCTGAACCCTCCATAAGAGACGAATCTATGACCACGTCCTTTGAAGATACGGGTGCCTGGGAAAAGTCAAGTTATTCCGACTTATTCTATGATATCGAGACCTTTTAGAAATGCAATGTGTTTCTATGGTTCTATGGTTCTATGGTTCTATCTATAAGCAGTTTAATTAGCAATATTAAAAAGAGCTGAAAAATATATTACTTTATTTTATTTACTTGAATACATTTTATTCAAAGATTACAAGGATTATAATCATGCCCCTCCAGATAAAGAATACAGCTAAAGTCTCTTCTATTTGTCTGCAATTAGGAATGACTTTCCATAGTCTCGGCTATAAAGTGTCTTACAAAATGCATCTCTTGTAATATCCCATAACTCCCTACCATCGCCCGGCGGCAATTCCGATTGGAATACCATCTTCAATTCGCCTCATAATCATAAATATTGCACTCGGACCGGAATCTGGCACAAGGCCCTCATTGGCAGAACAATACGAGCAGCGCTCGCTGGTAGCTGCAACTGCAACGCCAACTCCAACTGCAAGTCAAACGAGTAATCGTACTTAATTACCATAAAGCAGAAGAAGCCCCGGCGGCCACATCGGTTTCAGTTCCGTGCCACATGTGGAACGACTGAGGCGTGTCCGTGCTCCGCCTCGAAGCCAAGTCTCGAGTTGCGCATGCGACTTACGTGGCCCCAGCAATTTCTAAGCTAGCTCCGTGCCGAAAATTTCCCAAGTGAAAGTGAAAAGCTGATGGGAAAAATCATGGTCCACGAGATGCTAATTTAATCGTTAAGGTGCCCAAACTATGACTCACTTGAGGCTACGGGAAACGAAGATATAGTGCTTTCTTAAAAATATCTATAAACGCTTATTGGAAATCTATTTGCTTTATTTAAATGCAGGAAAAGTATTACCTCGTAAGCTTTCAGTACTTGAAACGGCTAGAATCTGGTTGTTCTAGTGTGGCCCCTTCTTTAATATAAAATGAAGTTTTTGAGCTCCTCTCAAGGTTCAACTCGGGTCGACCTGAACCCTAAAAGACCTAAACCGGTCCGAGGGCGGAGTCAAAGGACGCCTGTCCTTGGGAGCCCGTTTCCATGCCCATAAATTGCGTGTCCATTAAAACCGGCTTATCGAACCATCACCGAACCAGCCTCAATTACACTCTTACCTCTCTTCCATCTCTTTGCAGCCGAACATTTGCATTCCTCTCCAAGATTGGGGGCTAGCACAAACCGTGGGAGATGTCTGCGATGCGGCATCGCCCAATGGCCCCACCGGGGCCCGGAGCCGGAGCTGGGACCGCCGCTGAACACGGCGACAGCGATGACAATAACTTCACCGACGACGAGAGCTCGCCGCTGACTCACGACATCTATGGCGGCAGGTAGGTCTATACTCTCTCACCCGCTCACCCTTGGTTCCAGCGCCAGCTCTTTGGCCAAAAAGCTAGTCAAAAATTTATGCAAATCGCTAGCTGGCTAGATGATGGCTAACTAACTACCGCGGAACGGCAGCCGGAACCGAACTGTCTCAGCCAAGACAGCTGTAATTAAGCCCGCTTCGGCCGAGATTGCTTCACAGTCACTTTCAATTCAGTGCAGGGCGGAGTCGGAAATGCCGGAAGTCAAGATCATCTAGTCGAGCGAACAGCATTGCAATGGGCACAGAGATCACTGGTCTATGAGCTGATCTATATCGGATTACTGTGGGCACTGCTCTATACTGGAATAACATTTCTTCGTTCATTATATACAATCTACAATAAACTTAATTAATAAATTTTTCAGCCAACGCACAATACAAGAAACTAAAGGATGGGATGTGTTCAGAGATCCGCCGATTAAGATCGAGACTGGATCGACGGCGAACCAGGAGTGCCTAGAATTAACCATTAAAATCCTCAAGATCTTCGCTTATGTTTTTACGTTTATCATAGTTTTAACCGGTGGCGTTATCGCCAAGGGCACAATGCTCTTCATGACCTCGCAAGTGCGCAAGGATAAGAAGATGGAGTACTGCAATAAGGACTTGGTAAGATAGGGGTTATAAGGGAAGAATATAATTTCTCAAGGTTGCTAATTCCACCTTTTATTTCGGACAGGGTCGCGACAAAAGCTTTGTGGTGCGGCTGCCGGAGGAGGAGCGCGTGGCCTGGATCTGGGCTCTGCTGATAGCCTACGCCCTCCCGGAGATCGGAGCCCTGATCCGGTCTGCCCGTATCTGCTTCTTCAAGACCTTCAAGGTGCCAAAGACGGGACACTTCCTGTTCGTCTGGCTGATGGAGAGCCTGAGTGCAGTGGGCACGGCGCTACTCATGTTCGTGGTCCTGCCCCAGATCGATGCAATTCAAGGCGCCATGCTGACCAACTGCCTGTGCGTAATCCCGGGTATCTTTGGCCTCCTGTCGCGCACTTCCAAGGAGGGCAAGCGGTTCGTCAAGGTGATCATCGATCTGGCGGCGGTGGCTGCCCAGGTGACGGGCTTGGTGATCTGGCCGCTGCTGGAGAACCGGCGGGAGCTTTGGGTCATTCCCGTGGCCTGTGTGATGATCTCGTGCGGTTGGTGGGAGAACTACGTCTCGCCCCAGTCTCCGCTGGGTCTGGTGCGAGCTCTTGGACGCATCAAGGAGGAGATGAAGTACACCCGCTACTTCTGCCACATATTCCTCTCGATCTGGAAGATCCTGCTCTTCTTCACCCTCACTCTGCTGATCTATTGGGCGCAGGGCGAGGAGCCCGGCAACCTGTTCTCCATGTACGGAGATGCTTTCGGACCGCACAAGATCATCGTCTACGAGCTGCCAGCGGGACTGGGCGGGGTTCTGCCCGATACTTTGGAGTCGGCCAACATAGACACTGTTGATGTGGACGCCTCCTACAACACGGTGGTGTACGTGCTGCTGCTGCAGATCTTTGGCTCCTACTTGTGCTACATCTTCGGCAAATTCGCCTGCAAGATCCTCATCCAGGGATTCAGTTACGCCTTCCCAGTGAGCCTAACCGTGCCTCTGTCCGTTTCGTTCCTGATCGCCGCCTGTGGCATCCGGATTGATGATCCCTGCTTCTTCCACGACACCATTCCGGACTACCTGTTCTTCACGAGCCCCTCGAACTTCCGGTTCAACAACTTTGTGACCGAGCAAATGGCCTGGGCCTGGATCCTGTGGCTGCTGAGTCAGACCTGGATAGCCCTGCATATCTGGACGCCCAAGTGCGAGCGCCTGGCCACCACCGAGAAGCTGTTCGTGAGGCCCATGTACTCCTCCTTGCTCATCGATCAGTCGATGGCCCTCAACAGAAGGCGGGATGATCAGGCAGATGTGAAAACGGAGGTGAGTGAGGATTAGTTTACATAATAAAACAATGTAGTAACACAGATTCTATCCCTGCAGGACCTTTCAGAGATCGAGAAGGAAAAGGGCGATGAATACTACGAGACCATCTCGGTGCATACGGATCGCTCCTCGGCTCCCAACAAGCCCTCCATTAAGTCCTCTGACAACATCACTAGGATATACTCCTGTGCCACCATGTGGCACGAGACCAAGGACGAGATGATCGAGTTCTTGAAGAGCATCATGCGAATGGACGAGGATCAGTGTGCCCGTCGGGTGGCGCAGAAATATCTGCGTGTCCTCGATCCGGACTACTATGAATTTGAAAGTGAGCACCCCATCGGGCTTCAGCTGAATGTGGATAACCAATATTATTTTTATTTCCAGCCCACATCTTCTTCGACGACGCCTTCGAAATCTCCGACCACAGCGATGACGACATCCAGTGCAATCGGTTCGTTAAGCTCCTGATAGCCACCATGGACGAGGCTGCCTCCGAAATCCACCAGACTACTATCAGGCTGCGGCCACCCAAGAAGTATCCCACTCCCTATGGCGGTCGTCTGGTGTGGACCCTTCCCGGCAAGACCAAGTTCATCACTCACCTGAAGGATAAGGATCGCATTCGTCACAGGAAACGCTGGTCGCAGGTGATGTACATGTACTATCTTCTGGGTCATCGCCTCATGGAGCTGCCCATTTCGGTGGACCGCAAGGACGCGATAGCGGAGAACACCTACCTTCTGACCCTGGATGGAGACATTGATTTCAAGCCGAATGCGGTGACGCTTCTGGTGGATCTGATGAAGAAGAACAAGAACCTGGGCGCCGCCTGCGGACGCATCCATCCCGTGGGCTCGGGTCCCATGGTGTGGTACCAGTTGTTCGAGTACGCCATTGGTCATTGGCTGCAGAAGGCTACGGAACACATGATCGGATGTGTGCTCTGTTCGCCCGGATGCTTCTCCCTGTTCAGAGGCAAGGCCCTAATGGACGACAACGTGATGAAGAAGTACACCACGCGGTCGGATGAGGCGCGCCACTACGTGCAGTACGATCAGGGCGAGGACCGTTGGCTCTGCACACTCCTCCTCCAGAGGGGCTATCGCGTGGAGTACTCGGCCGCCAGTGATGCCTATACCCACTGTCCCGAGGGCTTCAACGAGTTCTACAATCAGAGGAGGAGATGGGTGCCCTCGACCATAGCCAACATCATGGATCTCCTGGCGGATGCGAAGCGCACTATCAAGATAAACGACAACATCTCTCTGCTGTACATCTTCTACCAAATGATGTTGATGGGCGGCACCATCCTGGGTCCGGGCACCATCTTCCTCATGTTGGTGGGTGCCTTCGTGGCTGCATTCCGCATTGACAACTGGACCTCCTTCCACTACAACATCTTCCCCATCCTGGCCTTCATGTTTATATGCTTCACCTGCAAGTCCAACATCCAGCTGTTCGTGGCCCAAGTCCTGTCCACGGCCTACGCCCTGATTATGATGGCCGTGATAGTTGGTACGGCCCTGCAGTTGGGCGAGGACGGAATAGGATCTCCCTCGGCCATCTTCCTGATATCCATGGTGGGGTCATTCTTCATAGCCGCATGTTTGCATCCGCAAGAGTTCTGGTGCATAACATGCGGCCTTATCTACCTGCTGTCCATCCCATCCATGTACTTGCTGCTCATCCTGTACTCGATCATCAACCTGAACGTCGTCTCCTGGGGCACCCGCGAGGTGGTGGCCAAGAAAACTAAAAAGGAACTGGAGGCGGAAAAGAAGGCCGCCGAGGAGGCGAAGAAGCGCGTCAAGCAGAAGAGCATGCTGAGTTTCCTGCAGAGCGGAATTGGCGATAATGGCGACGAGGAGGGCTCCGTAGAATTCTCACTCGCCGGGCTCTTCCGTTGCATTTTCTGTACGCACGGCAAAACCTCCGACGAGAAGCAGCAACTGACCACCATCGCCGAGTCCCTGGACACGATCAAGCAGCGGATGGACACCATCGAGAGTGCTGTGGATCCCCACGGGCACCATGCCACGCGACATGGCCGCAGGCGAACCACCTCCAGTGGATCCAAGGACCATCATCTGCTCACTTCGGTGGCGGAGAAGTCGGGCGACGAGACGGACGTATCAGATTCGGACACCTCTGCGGAGCCGAAGCAGGAGAGGGACTTCCTTACCAATCCGTACTGGATCGAGGATCCGGATGTGCGCAAGGGCGAGGTGGACTTCCTGTCCAGCACGGAGATCCAGTTCTGGAAGGACCTCATCGACCAATACCTCTATCCCATCGACAATGATCCCGTGGAGCAGGTGAGATACCAATTATGTTATCAGCAAATTTCTTTAATTTGATTAGTTACTTGCGCTTCAATTCAATTTAAAATATTAGTATGTCCTTTTGAGAACTCTTTTTAGTAGGCAACAGTTCTCTTTTATATTTTGACAAAATTTTGTGTCAGATTTTTTATTACTTCATTGAACTTACAATGTTTAATATACTTTTTACTTACAATTCAATATTCAGATGCCTAAAGATTTAAAGAACTGAACTAAAGGTCAAGAAACCGGAATAATTTCTCTCGTAGTATTTTTGAGTTTAATGCCCAATAAAAAGCAAATAAAGCTGAGCTTAAAGTAAAACAGTTATACCTTTAGAAAAGTAAATGTCAATCATTTACCTGATCCAAACGAGTTTAAGTTATGGAACTACAAGACAAAAACCAGTTTAAAATAGATCGAGCAATGAGTTTTGTAATTTTGAACAATATCTTTTACGAAAAATACATCAGAACATTCTTCGGCGTTCCGAAGCCAGCCTCTTAACTCATTGTGCCTATTTTCTCGGGATATCATTCCGACCCACAACCGATCTTAACCCCAAATCGCCGCCAAATCGGATAACGCTCTTGTAGGCCCGCATAGCGAAAGACTTGAAGGAGCTGCGCGACTCGTCGGTGTTCGCGTTCTTTATGATCAACGCGCTGTTCGTGCTGATCGTGTTCCTGCTGCAGCTGAACAAGGATAACATCCACGTAAAGTGGCCGTTCGGAGTGCGGACGAACATCACCTACGACGAGTCCACACAGGAGGTAATTGACAAGTTGGCCGAGCGAACTAACACAACTCTTGGTTTATTTCTTTCTTTGGCAACCACGATCCGAACCATGACACGAAGGCCCGCATTGCCTCCGATCTGATTGAGCTGCGGAACAAGTCGGTCTTTGCGTTTTTCATGGCCAACGCCTTGTTCGTGCTGATTGTGTTCTTGTTGCAACTGAACAAGGACAAATTGCACATCGTTTGGCCGTTGGGCGTCAAAACGAACATTACCTATATCGAAGAGACATCTGAGGTTTATAAATCAAGCTAATTACGATGTTCCACTTACTACCACTATGTACCACTGTGCTCTCAGTGTTTGTTGTCTTACCCCAAACCTCTGGAAGGGTCCTAACTTCCTGCCTCTCCTCTCTGTTTCACTCTAAACTCTAAATGTTTACTACCCGTTCAACATGTCACATCACCAACTCAGCTAATGATGTCCTTTGTTCTCTGTTACTGTTACTGTTACCCGTTTATTGAACCCCATCCTAATGGTTCAGGCTTATATATCATACGAAAACATCATGTAAAAACAACAGAACAACATCTCGACATTTAAGCGGTTCTAACAGTTGCCCCCCAAGAAACACGGTTAACTGTATGCCATAAATATATATCTCCCCTTCTGAATAATGCCCAGAGTCATGGCAAGCATGTTCATTGGTCCTCCAGCATCCACACAGTATCAATGTGTCCCAATAAATTTATATAAACAAACCCGACATATAACCAACCTCCCGAATGGTATCACTCCTCAACATGCCACAATCACCGACAATTGATGCTGAGATCAGCCATTATCCAAGCCCAAAACCAAAACGTCAAATGTCACTAACCCGAACCGGAATCCCCGAGGCCTCCCACTAATCCATCTGATTTTCGCATAGGTCCACATCTCCAAGGAGTACCTGCAGCTGGAGCCCATTGGTCTGGTGTTCGTGTTCTTCTTCGCCCTGATTTTGATCATTCAGTTCACCGCCATGTTGTTCCATCGCTTCGGAACCATCTCGCATATCCTGGCCTCCACGGAGCTGAACTTTTGCAAGAAGAAATCCGAGGACCTTACCCAGGATCAACTTATAGATAAGGTCGGTACTCCTACCATCGATGTAATTAAGTAAACAGAAGTGAAATGTTCCTTTTCTTGGTCCAACCAGCATGCTGTGGAGATCGTAAAGAACTTGCAGAGACTACAGGGCATCGATGGGGACTATGACAACGATTCGGGATCCGGGCCGGACCGCATAGCCCGCCGAAAGACCATCCAAAATCTGGAGAAGGCTCGCCAGCCACGTCGCCAGATCGGCACCTTGGACGTGGCCTTCAAGAAGCGATTCCTGAAGCTCACCGCGGATGCAGAGAATAATCCGGCCACGCCCATTCTCACCCGGCGCCTTACCATGCGTGCGGAGACCATCCGGGCGCTGGAGGTGCGCAAGAACTCGGTGATGGCCGAGAGAAGGAAGTCCGCAATGCAGACACTTGGGGCGAAGAACGAGTACGGGATTACCACTGGGGCGCCGGTAGGAATAGGAACTACAGGGGAAAAAGAGTAAAGCAAGCTTACATCACTTTTTGCTTATCCCGCAGATCAACAATAACGGAGGTTTGCCGCCGAATCAGAGAAGTGGGCGCGTTTCGAATGCCGGCATCAGCATCAAGGATGTCTTCAATGTGAACGGAGGTCCTGCTGAGGTAAGTGTAGCCATTGATCCATTCAAACAACATAATAACTTAAAAATAAAACAAATGAATAGTCTTTACATTAGTATTGTCTTCAAAAATTATTTGTTATTGAATTGCAGCAAATTTACGGATCGAATGGAGGTGGAACAATCAATCAGGGCTACGAGCACGTGATCGATGAGGACGGCGACGGCAACTCCCTGCGGCTGACCACCCGCAATCCGCATCCTCACCCGCATCCCCAGGTGTCGTGGGGCCAGAACACCAGCGGGGGCAACAACACGGGACGCCTCTGAGCGGACGCCTGTTTTGCGAAATAAGAAAATGGCACATCCTAGACATAGTGCTAAGCTAGAGCTAGAGATTTTTGTTAACGAATTCCGCCTCTTTCCATATACTGCCTAAACGTAAGACTAAGCCCACACCTAGAGTTGTAGTCAGGAGGAGATTGTGTTGTACATATTTATAGGGACGCGAGAGAGATTCAGGACACTGCTGGAGCCTGTCGACACAACGAACATTATGCTTAGCTAATCACACTGCCTGTGCCGATGATGTGTGCATGTGGGCCAAGTGCGTGCCCACGGTGGCATCAACATTCATACTATGTACTATACTATATCACTTGTTAGGTTATGTTTAAGTCAATCCCCCCGTGTGGATCCAGCCGGACACACGACCAGTGCATGCTGACACAAAATACTCAACGCGAAGCTGATTCGGAAGTGCAGCAGTGAGGAGGCCTATTTATAGACATATTTTCCACATAACGACGATAGTTCTTTTTTGAAAAATGATATCTCGACTTTTGTACAACTTTTGATACAAAAATAAATGAAATTGAAAGTAAAAATGGGTGTATTTCTGTTTGGCTTAGAGCCATGGGTTAATATGAATAACTTTATTTGCTGGGGGAGAGGATAAACACCGCTAGACTTTGGGGTGGCGGGACAACATTAATAACGAACTATGATAAGTAATAGCAGTAGACACCCATGCGGTAAACGATGTAGGTAATGGTCGTATATGTGGACTCGAGTTTACTCGGGCTAGCTTAGTGGAAGAGCAGGTTGCCCTTCTTGGCGGCTATGGGCAGTCGGTCGCCCTGCAGGAACGGATTCATGACGGCGGCGTCCATGCGCGGATCGGGCATTGCCGGGTAGCCGGCCTTCTTCACCAGACTGTTGACGTTGTTCAGGCTGTTCTCCTGGCCCATCTGCAGGATGTACTGCTCCACGGCCGAGTTCAAGTCGCCCTTGTCCGACCCGGCATCGGCACTATCCTGATCCGAGCAGTCGAACATATGCTCATTGTCGCAGGTGCAATCCTGGGCCGCCTGGAACTCCCGACTGAAGGTTGCCGTGTTCTCAAAGTCCGCGATGCAGCTGCCTCCCTGGGTCTCCACATCGTAGCCCTCGGGGCAGGGATTGGGCGGATTGCAGTAGGCTGGCAGACCAGCATCGTTCTTAACGATGTTGGGGTACCTGTTGGGACCCTCTCCCATGCCGCCGGAGATGAATTGGTGGCCCCAAAGCGAGCTGTGCTGCAGGAACTCGTGATCCCGCAGAGAAGGACTCGAACCTGCGCCCGATGGCATAATACAGTCGCTGCCCCCGTCGCAAAGGCTGGCATATTCCGAACGGGAGACGAGATCCACGTTATCCTTGGGTGCTCGAACTCCCTCATTGTCCACGTCATAGTAGCCCACCTGCATGTCGTTATCCATGCGATTTAGCAAATCCGTCAACAGAACGTCGGCCAAAATATCCTTGGAGCCGTACGACTGCCCCTGGCAACCGCTTGAGAGGAGCAAGAGCACTCCAACCAGCCAGGGAGCACCTGGAAATAGGTTCCTTAACCATCTAGCACACATGTCCTCTCCATTTAAAGCCACTTACTCTGCGAAAGGGCCAACATATTGCGCATTTTCAACTGATTTATACCGTCCACGTAGGAGTTTGCAGATACTATTGATTTTTTTCGGCAGCAGCTGCTTCGAAAACGCTCGGCGGTGTGTATAACAATGTGACGTCCGATGTGGTGACTACCAGTTGAATACACGGAATATACCGAAATGCAACCAAAGCGCTCTCTTATAAGGCAGGCAAAGACGATAAGGTAGCCGAAATGACGCCTGCGCCGTGTGCGAAAGCTCTTTTATGTTGGGAAAGTCCCTTTGGGACCAAAGATTTGATTAGTGCCTTCAAGATGTTCACAACAAGTCTTTAAACATTTAATCTTAAAGAGTAATACTCTAAGATCTAGCTATTAGGATCTATTATTTTATAAACCCCAATGGGGAAAGATTATTCATTTATATTATTATAGTTATTTCCTACACAAAGGTGGCCTAATGAGAATTAGATTATGACAATCGCGCCAGCCCGATGTGACGACAAAATTGAAATATAACTCAAAGACACTGCCGGTCGAATTACGGTAAAGATAAACCTCTGACAAGCTAGTGAAAGAAATTT
>JAEIIH010031492.1:0-21865 GCA_018904745.1 Drosophila orosa
ACACTCTGAAAAATCAGAATAAATATGTTTTAACAGAATATTAGGATAAGTTTTCATCATATTATAAATAAAACCAAAAATCAACTTGAAAAACATATTTCAAAGTTAATTTCTTGAAGTTTAACATAAAAAACATATTTCAAAGTATGTTTCTTTAAGTTTAACTTGAAAAACATATTTCAAAGTTCATTTCTTAAAGTTTTCTAGTCAAAACTAAATGAAAGCACAATTATTACCAACATTCGCCCCACATTCTTTAAGAAAAACTCTAATTAAATGAAAGGGAATAACTTAAGCGGGATGACGTTATACTATATTGATCGTAGGAACTCGAATAAGTGACTTAATAACAGAATTTCCTTAGGGCTCTCAGGCTCGTGAGTGCAACGAAACTTTTCGGTGCTTAAATAATTCATTTTTGGTGGCAGTTCCTCTCGAGGTTGCATGCTCCTTAACCAGTGTATGTATGTGTTTTGGGAAATGCCTCTGTGTGCAGGCAAGACAGCTTATTTGCTCGTTAATTGCTTCGCGTTTCGAGACGGCCAACTTATCGCTGGCTCCGCATTCGTAGTTGTAGTTGTAGTCGTAGACACAGTCCCCAGTCCCCCAGTCCCCAGTTCCATGAAGGCAAAGGGAGAGGAGAGGAGAGCCGAGTGTTGTTGCTGCCGCTGCTAACTCAATTATACACTCATTAAAACCGTATTTACAATCCGCTTATGTGTGTGCGAGGCAGTGAGTTTCCCGCAAAAAAACACAGAAAATTTGTGCCGACAGATTGTGTGTGTGTTTTTGGCAATTTAATTAAAAGCGTATACGCGACTCGAAATTATAATTGAAAAGCGCAAGGTCTTTTCGGCATTCAAAAGGAATTATTGATATTTATATTTATTTATTCAAAAAAGAATCACTAAAAAAATATAGTTAAAAAGCTAACAAGATGGAATATAATGTAGTTTCTGAGTTTGGATAAGGTAAGCCAAGTGCATTTCTTTAACCATTCTTCTGAGAAATACACATCGACTTTGGAAAACGACAGTTTCAAGCAGCCTTTTCAAGATTGTTTGCAATTCAAGTCAGAGCTTTTCGTGCTTGGCTTTGCATAAGGTTTTGACCTTAATGGAGTCGAAGCAAACATAAACACAGAGGGCCAGCAGGATGGCTTTGAATTGGGAATGGGTTGCACTTCCCCACACACAAATACAGAGGCGGAGACCCCAGCTCGACAGAGTCCTGGTGTTGCCGTTGTAAAAGTGTGGCTGCTGTGATGTGCTGTGCTGTGTTGTGTTGTGTTGTGTTGTGTTGTGTGGCTGCTGTTGCCGCTCATAGGCAGCAATTATGGTTCGTTAGTGTGGCCCGTATTTGAAGTGTGCGAGAAAGACAAAAGCCCGAGAACAACAACTCGGCTAACAACAAGTGCCATAAAAATTAAGTTAATAAAAGGCAACGACGACGAGCCGCTTTGTGCGCTCGTCCTTCTTGTTTATACCCTTTAACCACAGGGTTTAAAGGTATATTGTGTTCAGGAGATTTAGTGCAATTCCCCTTTACAAATTGATATTAATATATTGTTTTGTTTTAAATTAGCTAAGTTGAGAGAGAATACGTACTAATTTTTGTCTCTTTTAAAGACGAGGTATTTTATGTTTGGCTATTGGTTAGTCTTTGTTTTAGCGTGCACACAAATTTTGTTTATTCTGTTTTGCACTCTCTCACTTACTTCTCCTCTGCCAGTGCTATGATTGCTGTTGCTATTGCTGCTGCTGCTGTTGGGTCCTGGGCCCCTTGCTTTCTGGGGTTAATGCTGAACGCGGTGTCCTTGGCACGGCCCACCACTGCGAGGCGGCTTCTTGAAGCACCGTCTGTAGTGGTAATTGTTTTTTCGGATCCACCAACAGTCCTTCTCCCCTATTGTTGTGACATGACCTCGCACTGGTTAAGAGATCCCTCACCCGCTCCCCGGTTTCCATTCTGTTTTGCAGGCACCTACTTTTTGCTGTACGATTTCATCGATTACTTCGATAAGGACGATGCAACGGCTCTGCCGCGGGACAAGTATCTGGAAATTATGAACAACATTTTTGGCAAGGCAACGCAGGCGGAACGCGAGGCCATCATTTTTCAGGTAAGTTTCTGATGAACTGCATCCGACATCCAACTAACTGCCTCCATACAAGTCTTGTGTTTTAAAAATGCATTCCTGCCACCTGCAACTACCCCGTGTCACCCGCCGACTTACAGCGAGATCTAAGCACATTAAATGTACGTCAGCTGCGACGGCTGGCTGATTGAAATGCATTTAGTGGCTTTATTCATTTACTATGTCCTTTCGCCAGCAAATTTTATTTTGCAACGCCATGCGGCACTTTGCGTCATTCGTGGATATGCATTTGACAGCCATGGCTGCACTGGAGCCGGGACAGAATCCGGGATAAGTCGGTCCTGGGAGACACCGAAATGTCAGGCCGAAAGTAGTTGAACGGAAATTGGCCTAACTGACAGATAACTTCATTTCATGATTGTGGCCGGAAAGCATGTCCATGGGAGTTGGAAATAATTCCAATGACAACTTTCAATTATGGGACATTTTCCCCTGGCAAATACAAGTCGAATTTTTCATTGTCTATTGGAAATATATATACTGGAGAAACTTATCTCGTATATTTTAAATGAATATTTTGAAGCTCGTAAGACGTTCACAAAGGCATTAAAGTCTTCTTAAAAGTCTTTCAAGATTACTTAGTTAATAAACAATAATTCAGTCACTTTTAAAGCTAAAATTCTTCAAATTTTCATAAGTATAACTCTGATTTATTCTTTCAGAAATCATCTTTCTTTGAATTACCATTATAAGTGCAACAATTTTCTTTCTTTTTCAGTACACCAGCTGGGAGGGTAATCCGGGCTTCCAGAACCAGCAGCAGATTGGACGCGCCGTGGGCGACCACTTCTTCACCTGCCCCACCAACGAGTACGCCCAAGCTCTGGCAGAGCGAGGCGCCTCCGTGCACTACTACTACTTCACACACGTGAGTCTCTGTAACCGTGGCCTTGGCCAGTGTCCACTGTAGCCACAGATTGCGCGGCCTGACCGCCATTAAATATTTCTCAGCCTTTGACACGTAAGATGGCGTTGAAGCGTCCGATCGAAATGCGGTCAAATGGGGCGCAAGTGGCGCAACAGAATAAAAATCCAGGCAATTGCAATTTGTTTGTCATTAAAATTGCACACAAGGCGAATGGCGGACAGCAGTCCGGCTCAGTTTCAAAGTGGATACCTGTCGCAGATATACCTGCACTGGAGAAAATGCTTTTAAACTTCAGGAGAGTCTTTTCCACAAAAGTAGAGCGACCTGCAAGGGTTTTACAATTCTAGTGAAGGGTACCCAACCTTCGGCTTCTTAAACTTACATTCCTTTCTTGTTAATTCCTGACATAGATATCTCCCTACATTTTAATTCGGAATATCCTTTCAAAATCTCCTGCATCCTATTTGAAAGACACCCAAGCTCATTATTTTCCCGTGCACTGTAGCTGCATCATCAGCAGTAGCAGCCGTGGCTGCGGAAAATGTCAACGCGACTGTGTAAGCCTTAATAATTAATATTGGTCTGATAGCGGGGCGTTGCCAAAGTCCAAAGTGAAGTTCCGGGGTTTGAGAGGAGGGGAGAGGAGTTGGAGAGCTTGGGGCTAATCTGCAGAACAGAAAGTAAAAGTTTTTTAACCAGAATGAGGTCAGGAGCGGTCTCTACTTGATAGCTTTTGGCTGAGAATAGCTCAAACACGAAGAACGGTCGGTGTTATTTCATTCTATATAATTATTCAGATAGGGAAAAGTTCACGACGGGGAAATCTTTGAGTGAAGGTTAAAGTTGAGATACTTAGGCCTCGAAGGTTAATTACCAAAGAGCTGACGTAAGTTTCTTTTGTTTCTCTTAACCTTTCGATCAATGGTTTGTTAACTACATGATACTTTGGATAGCTTTTCCAATGTATTTATCAGCGCTATTTACTGTAGATACTAGTACTATAATCGGGAAATTACTGTATTGAAAAATCACTGCTTAGTTATGACATCCGCCCAGTCCTCCTCTGTCAGCTGCCATTTCTCCTGGAATGGCTGGCCATTTCGTGTGTATTTTTTTCGATTAATCAAGCAATTTGTTGAAGACAGCCCGAATGCGTGCAATCCACTTGATTGGACTTCATAATGTCACACCTATCAGGGCAAGGGTCGCAGTGGCACCACAAGGAGGAGGAGCAGAACCAGTGGCAGTCGCAGTTGTCGTTGTCGCAGTTGTTGCTGCGTTGTTGGGCTCTCGGGCAACCTTGGCCGCCATAATTATGGTAACCAAAAGTTTCACGCAACACACGCCCACCAGCAAGGGGAAGAACCCTCGCCCAAAAACACGGACACGTGTACACACACATAAGCACCCGAAGGGCCCCTCTTTTGGCGCCAATTAAACTACACGCACAAGCCTGGGAGGTTGGTTGGGTCCGGGCAGACACCGCCACTACACACAGCTACACAAATGCGGGGGGGACGCACTAAGGGAACAGGCCCGACAATCGTTACTGGATCACGACCCAGAGGCAGTTGCTAAAGCGGGGAAGCGGAGTCGACTAATGAAACTTCAATTTACGAGGTCACGGCCCGCATGCCCTGCACGTGTGCGGCATAATTTCAGTCAGTTATTTGTTTAAACGACTTTGGCTGCGGTGCCTGCTGCTGCTACTGTTGCTGCTACTGCTGCCGATTGATATCGGCTTAGTTGTAGGCCCAGTCGGACCGGCCTAATGATTAACAAATACGCAGCTCGCACATTGCGTATACGCGGTGAGGCCTGTATGGTATTGATTTTCTGGCGCCGGCTTCGATTCCTTGAATACATACATGCTAATAGCAATGAATCGTAGACGATATCGACTGATGATAAGTGGCAATTTGACTGAACGAATCACTGCAGTGGTTAAAGCAGTATTAAGCATAAGCGACACAGTGATACCCTTCCGCTGCATTTATTCATTTAAAAGTAGAGAAATATTATCTGTAATTATCGTTCCTGAGATTTAGTAGCTTTAATAGAGATGGCCCAATTTTAAGGACCACATACAATCTGTTTTCCACCTAATATATCCATATTACTCATTCTGTGGTGCGCAATATGCTGTTTACATTTGATTTACGTTCAATATCTTTCCCACGTTTATAGTGATAATAAAACCGTTTTCCCACCGAGTCGTTGCTCTTTCCAATTGATTGCACAATATGCAAACTTGCTGCGTACGGGGAGAGGATTCGACTGCATTGTTTATACCAAATCGCCCGTTAATAATCCAAAAGCCCCGGGCAGCAGTTGACAGGACGAAGCTGCAGGCTGTTGGGATGGCCGCCTCCCCGAAATGGAAATGAAGGCAAATGAAATTAGTTTTAATTACAGCCGTCAAGTTGCAGCAACAGAACTCGTAACTCACTTTACCCATAAACGGGGCCGCGATGGGGCGACAGAGCATGGCAAATGGGGTCGCCAGCTGCTAAAGTGCCTGCCAGATTGTCTATCTGCTTGGCTGCCGGTGGCCACATGCTTGACTGACCAGCCAGGCAGCCTGCCTACCCACTTTCATTTTGCCTCTCTCCATTATCCTTTCTGCCACGCTTTTCCCGGCTCCGGCTCCTGTGTCTGTTTCATTTTGCCGTCCTCCGCTGAGTACTGCAGCGTGCAACGTGCTTGGCACTTAAATAAGTTTTTCCTACTCACTGCTCTTCGTCGTCCCCCGGCCTTACTCCACGGTAGTTCACTAGACTCCACTCTACTCCACATCATGGCGTTTCTCATTATGACCTCCGAGTCCAAGTTTTCTTGGCGTTTGCAATTTTTGCGCTTAAATCAAAAAAGTTTAGTTCCCTGCTCTACGGCTGCGTACAATTTTTCATTATTTGCACGAAAAGGCGTTCAGACTGCAGGACTTGTATGTTATGTGTGTCCGTTACACATGGAACCGGGTGTCCTGACAGCCAACGGCGGGCAAGTCGCATAAATTTCCAACAGCTTGTGGCAGGCAGGAGCGGGCAGAGCAGCTAGAACAGGACCTAGAGCAGAAGCCCCGCATTACCAGAATTACCCTTGGCATATCCCGGGCACTATTCATTATGCGACTTGGCACTTGCCTGCCAGACTGCCAGCCTGTCAGGGTGCAGCTCAAGCAGAGTCGGCCCGGCACGACTGCGGCCAAGTCAAGTTGAATGGTTAAGTGGTCAGCCCACGGGCCACGACTTTCAGCCCTGCTTTGGGCTAGCCTAGCGGCCAGCAGGATCGAGTTGTTGGTGATTCCTTTTGGCTTTGCATAAGATTGCACTTTACATGGGTGATTGCCTAATTAGCATTTCACGGTGCAGATACTAGCTGTGTCAAAAATAATGCATATACCAAAAGAAAGCAGCAGAGAGTCAGACTGATCGCTTAAATAGCTTCAAAGAAGGATTGCTCTATCAGAGATAATCATGGTTTGTTACAAGAAATGTATAAATTTGTTATTAGCAAAACAGTTTCCTTAATAAAAGTCTTGATTAACTATAGAAATTGTACAATAGACACTATATAATTTGTTACCGAGGATTTAAGGGTTTAAGTTTTAAATAAAAATATAAAATCTCCACATTGGCCCACTGGGCGTATACGCCGTATACGCAATGCACGTACATTTACTGCAAAAAAACCTACTCGAAATTCCGCAGCCCCTCGAATGCAGCTGCAGTTGCCGTGCCAAACGAATGGCAGATACGTGAAAATGGCAACATTTAATGCCGCCGCCTCCTGTCAAGGGCGACAGAGGCACATACTGCTGACTGACTGCCGACCAGGCATTTACTTATTTATTCATTCGTTTTTCCTTCGCCGCTCCAGTGCGTGGCATGCTGCGACAATATTTACAATTTACAGGGAGCGCGAGCCAGCCAGAAATCAGCCAGCCAACAAAATCAAATAAATAAATAAAAAGGGTAGATGTTTATCTGCATAATTTCTGGTCGGGTTTACGATAGCGACTGCTCTGCTCTGCTCTGGCTCGTTTTCATTTCCCACTTTGTTTTTTTTTGCTGCCTCTTCCAGCGCACGAGCACCTCGCTGTGGGGCGAGTGGATGGGCGTGCTGCACGGCGACGAGATTGAATACTTCTTTGGGCAGCCGCTGAACAACTCCCTGCAGTATCGGCCGGTGGAGCGGGAGCTGGGCAAGCGGATGCTCAGCGCGGTCATCGAGTTCGCCAAGACGGGGTGAGTATGGCGAGCTTTTCACCTCGCATTTATGGCAAACTTAGTCAATTTTCACACCAGTTTTCCAAAAAAAGAGCTTACAATTTAATAAATATTACGAATTTATCAAATAATTAAAATTTATAAATTAACAGCAACCCCGCCCAGGATGGCGAGGAGTGGCCCAACTTCTCCAAGGAGGATCCCGTCTACTACATTTTCAGCACGGACGACAAGATCGAGAAATTGGCTCGCGGTCCTTTGGCGGCCCGCTGCTCCTTCTGGAACGACTACTTGCCGAAAGTCAGGAGTTGGGCAGGTTAGTGACGACTATATTATACTATATATAGACCGCTTGACACACTCCGATCCAGACGTGAATGAAAGTACAGTCATCGTGGGGCTGTGCCGCTCGCCATTGTCTTGCTCTTTCAGTGTTCTTTTTGTACTGAAGTATTGCGTTGTGTCGTTTTCGTTTGTGAGTAAGTTTGGCATACAATTAACATATATTTTGTAGTCGCTACGATATATCGTAAAAGTGGCATTAAGCGCGCTAATGGCTGTCGGCATCATCCGCACGAACCACACCTCGAGCGGAGACGAAACAAGCTGGGCTCTGGTTTTCTCCGTTGGGGGTTCAGGCTGGTCAAGCGAAACATATGCGTCCGGAGTGGATTATTCACTCGGATAAGGTGCCGGTGATAAGCCCATGCCAGGCTACTGCCTATGCCAAGACTTTCATCCAAAAAGGGACTCTGAACAGGGAACAGGTGTCACTGGACTCGATAAGCTGAACGCAACACTTACGGTCTGAGTGATTGATGAGGGCTTGAAACTGCACAGAAAGAAAGAAAGAATTTTTTTTTTTTTGTTTTTAAATAGATATGAAAGAAAGCATTTTATTTAGCGCTTAAGGGATTTCTATTTAAAAACTATATTGCTTTTATAATTTATTATATCTTATATAATGTTCAACCTTAATTTCCAGATTTATAGAAATCAAAGTAGAAAACGATTTTTAAAAATTTTAAAAAGTCAATTTTTGTTTTAAAAGTATTACCAACATTATTAAATGTTGATCAAAAACTGTAGAAACTTAAGAAAACGAGTTTTCTTCTCTGTAAGCCATACACTTAGAGGCTTCAAGTTCCTTTTAAAATCGGTGGCAAAATCGTGAGTCAGAACGGCTGACGCGCTTCTTTCGGTGAAAGATTTTATAGTTATGCTTTTTAATTTATTTCATTTATGCGCAGCATCATTTGCCGCCGTTCACTGGCTTTATTTATGGCTCTGTCAGCTTTTCGAAATGTGCGCATCAATCAGGGAAATGAGTTGCGAGACAGATCGGACGACTGACCGAGAAAGAAATGTAAATATGCATGGACCATATCCCATATGCTACTTATATATGTATATATCCGATGCCTGGCCCTGACAATGATCAATGACGAACCCCATAAAAGCCGAATGGCTCTAGGTATATGGGCTTAAATTGCGAGTTGGTGGGCGTCCCGGCCTTATATGTTTGCACTTAAAATTGTAAAAGTCGCGGGACAACTTTATGGGGAGGGGGCCGCGCCACAAAGTCTGGTCGGTCGATGAGTGGCACAAAAGAAAATTACTGTCTCGCAAATTAATAAAAACCTAATTTATGCTAATTAGCCATGTTGGAGTTGTTGCTATTGTAGGAGCTAACTTTGGTTTTACATAAATGCGATTGATCCAGCGGACGGGTATGCAAATTAGGCGGGGGAACGAACTGGGGAGTTTTATATATTTTTTTCGGGGAGAGCAGCCTCTCACTGCAGAAACTATATCTCCGCGATCGATCATTCGCCGGCTTTGGGATATGACAAGCTCCACTTTTGATCTGGCTGCGGTAAAAGTTGCCACTTAGCACCCCAAGACCCCAGCGATCTATCCCGATCCCGCTTAAAACCAAAACCACTAAAATCAGAGTCCGATCCCAAGCCCAAGCTTTAAGACTAAGCCAAAGCCAAGGCTTCAACCGGTTCTGGCTTTGGCAAATTAATTCATTTGCATTTGTATATGTAGCGGTTCATTCTTTATGGCCAACAGCGCTTGCCAACAAAGCTTCCCATTTGGCATAATGGCCATTTAAAATTTCACCGGAGATCTAGTTTGTATTAATCCCAAACAATGGGAACTGGTCGCTCCGCCGCCGCTCCATCGCTCCGCCGCGGCTGGTGGTAAGCTGGTCCTCCTGTCCTGCTGCTCCACCAGACACGCTGGCACCGCTGGCTTCGGATCGCACCGCGAAATGTCACCGGCCGCGATAAATAAGCGATTGCCGTGTCATAACTCAGGCGCACGCGTGCACGGGCCGAGATACGGAACGAACTGATCGCAGTTACTGTATCTGTATGTTTGCATTTGTATAGCCTTTTCTCTTTTGTTTTTCTCTCTCGGCGGCGGTTCGTTTCGTTAACTTGGCTCTTAGCGACACGTGTTTCAAATGTTCGCCGCGTTTAATTTGTATGTAGTTTTTGTGGCCGCCTGTGCCAATTTATTTCTTTATTATCCGAGCGTATAATCTATGGTTTGGTCAGCCATTTAAATTCAAATTAGCAAAAATGAAATGCACGCGACAGAGTGGGGCACACGGACAGAAAATATTGATCCTATTGATATTCCCAGGGTGACCAATATTATTTAAAGACTATTTGGCAAGGAAATGTAAATTTACTTGACTGAACCTGTGACTAAATGCACTTTGTAACTCAAATTTTATTCAGATTTTCTAAGCTGTATTTTATTAAAACAATTGAATTATTTGCATCTTCAACTCCCAAAAAGGGGGAACAAATTCTTTAAAGTAAATAATATTTGATGTATTAAATACTTTGTATTTTTTTCTGTGCATTATAATGGCTTAAGAAATATGAACAATATGACATTATAAACGCGATTTATTGCCCAGCTTGCCGATGATTGATTTCGAAATTGATTTGCTTTGCTTTGTGTTTTATTGCCTCGATGGTTTGGCTTTGCTTGATTTTGAATTTAAGTAATTTTTGCACACATGCACTTCTTTTGGGGGTGGGGGTTTTTAAAACGTATAGTCAGTCGATGAGCAAGTTATCCCTGTGCCGGCCGGCTTTCTGGGCCTGGCTTGGCTCGGCGTGTGTTGAAATCCGATAGCTGACCGAACCATTTGAAGTTTGAATCTTGTCTGGGTTGTTGTGGCCAAACAACTTTCGAATGAATTAGCACACGAATTTTGACTAAACCTTTGTTTGCATTAATGTAAAAAATGATGTTATGACAATGCAAAGCAGGTCGTTCTGTGGGAGTTTTTTTCGGCCAAAGGTAAGTTCGTGTGAAATTCTCCCTAAGTTTTTTCAATGCACCGAAACTCGCACCAAAAAACTCAATGCTTTATTGCTTTTATTTTTCGCAAAAATTGCCTAATATCAGTCTAAATAATATGTATAAAGAGCAGTAGAGCTTAGTCCTGGGAGATGGACCGCAGCTCATGTCAAATATCAAGAACTGCCCACATAAACATGACAATCCATTAACGATCTATTTGATTTTTCCTATAAAGAATCGTTATAAACACTCCTTTCCTCTCTTCCACTTAGGCACTGGCTGCGACGGCGACTCGGGAAGTGCTTCCATATCCCCACGGCTGCAGCTGCTGGGCCTTGCCGCGCTGCTCTACGTCTGCGCTGCGCTGCGAACCAAAGGGGTTTTCTAAAAGAAAACCACACTCGGCAGTAACCAAACACACACTGGAACACACCACAGCCACACCCACACCCACACTTACACCCACTCACAGCCACAGCCACAGCCACACCACACACTTAAAGTTAGAACACGTATATATTAATAAAATGTAGCGGGCGGCAGGAGGAACATGAGATTTTTATGTAGGCGCAGGAGAAGCCGTGTAGAGCAGGAGATTTGTTTACGGAATTTAGTAGGATCGGCAGAGCAAGCCGGCGATTGCTGAACATTTGTAAATTGAACTTAGAGCTCTTCGCACCCAAAGAGTCACTGGTCAGCAGAGCGAATCCTGCCCAGCGCGGCCGGACTTCCGTCTCCAGAGACCACGATCACTGTAGCCCCAGGCCTGGAGCCATCGGCCAGGCCCAAACCAAATTGTTTTGAGTAGCACAATGCTAAATTGCTTAATTTGAGTGAAATTGAAGCGTAAATAAAGGCGGAATTTTTGATAATTAACGAGTAGAGAAGGAGCGCGCAGCAACAAGATGTTTGTCATGCCTCCGCGGCAGCCAAAAAAGATCAAAGTTTAAGGATGCGTTTATCGAGTGACAGACAGGTGACAGACACAGATACTTTTTGCCATGCCCACATTCTTGAGCGATCTTTGAGCGCATTTAATCGCACAATTTTAGCCTTCAGTTTGGAAAAGTCCTTGTTGCCTAACGATATTTGGCCAAATTGCATTGGTTTCATACTTAGGTTGAGGGTTTGTTTGATTTCGATTTACTTTCCAAGGAAATACGACACGCTAGAGGAAATTGTAATTCTTATGAGAAACCCCGAACAGGAAATTTTCGGAAGATCCACAATTGTATTGTACAAAAAATTGGCATTGGTTTATTAGGAGGATGAGGCTAAATGTAAAAAACAATTGGATTAACGAACGTGGGCCCCAAGTCAAGCACAACCCAAAACCAATTTTTTTTCGAAGCGAACAAAATTGAGGAGAACGATCGGAGAATTATGATGTTTAGCATAGTTTGGGGCGAGGACGAGGACGATATTTATAATGCAAAACATATCAGTATATTATACATGCAAACCAAATATATATATACAGATTATTGTATTTGTACTAAACATTTTACAAATTGGCTTAGTGAGACCTAGGACGGGAGGAGAAGGAAATGATTTGAATACTGAATACTGAATAATGGTAATTAGAAATTTTATACACATAGCGAAATTGGATCAATGATTAAACACAAAACGTATTGTATAATGAAAACATATATGTACTTGGTATGTCTATATCTATAAATAAATATTGTTCAAAACGTAAATCCAAAAATGAAGAATGAAAAATGAGAAATTAATAATGAAAAAATAAAACTGAAAAACGAAAAATGAAAGATCATTGTCAATCCCTAGAGTTCAGTGTGTGTCGCAGACTAAATGAGAGCTAATGAGTAATCGTAATTGTAATCGTAATTGTAATCTGTAATCTGTAATCGTAATCGTAATCTGTAATCGTATTAAAGGCATATCAATATGTATTAACTATGGAAATCGAAAACCTTTCGAAATTTACTAAGGTAAGCCACACTGATATTAAGTAAGTTATTTTTATCAACAATTATTATAATACCACACACTATCTGATAATACATAGATCCAGCAAGTATTAGACTTATGAAGAACAACATTAACTGTTTGCTAACATTTAAACGTTTTAAACCCAACCAATAAAATCCAGAGATTAAAAACCACAAAAACCGAGCGAAATCCGAAAACAAAGCGATTATTGTATTTTATTAGGTATGAACTGTGGTCCTCGAGACCTACTGAGCGATGTTCGCTTTCAACTGTAGCATTAATGTAGGAATTAATGTGAATCTCTAGCCAGATGACGATTCTGTTATATTCGAACTACTCGAACTCGAACTTGTACTCGTACTCAACACACACAAAAATGCAAGTAACGATAGCAAGCCACTCACGTAGACTCTCCCAGTACTGCACCGCGATAAACGACAAACGATTAACGTAAAGATTAATTCCACAATTGAAGCGAACCGGAGGGAGGACGGATTTACGACAGATTCGCCGCAGGCATTCCTAAGTTACCAATTACTTTAAATACTTATAAATGGGACAACCAAGAGCAAGCTAATAAATCGAAACAAATAATGCTACTGCATCATGCAAAATAATAACTTAACAAATGGATTTTTTAAGTATATGTGGAACATTTATATTTTTATACCAAGAAGCAAGAAGCGAAATGAAAACAAAACAAAACAAAACCGAAATTGCATTAAATGAGGAAGATATTAACAAACGATGAATAACTTTAACATTTTTTACTAAGCCATTGTCGAACCAGTGCGAGACGAACTCCAAGATAACTAGCTTTAATCCCTATCCCCATCCCTATGATTGCACCACGTTCGCCTCTTAAACTTTAAACTGAAACCTTAAAATAAAAATAAAAGTAAAATAAAGTAATCGATTCCAAGACTAGTCTTTGGTAGTTAATCCTGTAATTCTGTAGAGACGAGTGCGCCCAAGCGAGTGCTGCCTGTGCCCCCCGATGCCCACCTGGCCGCCCTCCAAGGTCGGGTGTGGCAGCCCGGGGACCGCCAGGACAGGATTGGCTCTGGGCCCACTCACCAAGAGCATAGAATTAGTATACATATACATATAGAGGCAAGTGGAGGAGAAATAAGAACGAAACCGAAATTGAAAATACATGAATTTAGTGTGTATTATGCCTTCTGCCTTCGACAAAGACAAAGAGAAGTGAAAATGTATTACGAGCGTACTCATTCTACTACGACCTTGTTGTCACATTTTGATATATGTACTTATGTATGCATTTTCCCCATTGTTTTCGTCTCACCCGAAATTAGGAATATTTTTTGTCATTTTGCATGGTTTTCGGCTCAAGCCAAAGAATTGACAATATAATATTTCGCCTTAGAAGCAAAAGAGCAAACGAATGAAAGACAAATTCCAAGTGTTATGCTTATAGATCTAAATTTTTATACACGGACATGGACATGGACACTTCGTCGTCTCATTTTTGGTGAACGTGCACACTAATTTCCACTCGTATGATTTGAATAGATTAAAGGTTTCGTTGCGGTTCTTCCAAGTCACCCTTAAAGTATATACGAACAAGATCCGACACAGTTCCCTATCACATCACATTCACATCCATCACATCCTCCATCACTCAGTGTGCTTTTGCTGTAGTAGTCTGCCAATTGTAAAAGAATTTATATGTAAACGAAACGGAAACGGAAACACGAATATTCTAATCTATGATAATAAAGAAAGCATGCTGATCCCACGCACACAGACCGCACACCCCACAATCCACTACCCACAACACAGCCACACTTCATAGAAGGACGAAGTAGGAATAGAAAATACACGAGCAGAATCCTTAGTCGGTTAAAGGTTATTGTGTTTGTGTTTCGTGTAAGCAACAAGCAGAGATATTAATAGTGGAGAAAACATAGTTCAAGTTTTTGTTTATTGTGTATTAGGGACAAGTTAAAATTATATCAGCTACGACATCTGATAATAAAAAGGGATAATTAGGTGGTAGACAAAGCTCTTTGTACAATGTAATAAATATGTTGATTGCTACACCATACAATACGAATTACCACACACTCAGCCACACCCACACACAGAATCTAACTCTGACTAGGAATCTGAGGAATAATGATATTTATTACGATAAACCAGGCACAGAAATGCATTTGAAACCAAACCAATTCTCACATTTAGCATTAAATACCAGAGAAGGTGCGAGATGGACGGGAACCGTAGATGGAGTTTAGTAAATTAATACAGAGTCTTTTATGTATAAAAATCAAATACATATCAATATATGGCCTATTGTTTATTTAGTTTAATTATATATTATGGATAACACACTCGAACGCAGCAGGTGTGTGCAGTAAGGCTCTGATTTATGACTTTTTAAGTAGGCAATTTGTATAAATTAAGCAGCAAGCAAGCACACACAATACAAGCAGAAACCAAACAGAAATATAAGGTAAATAATAAAAAAGCAAAAAGAAAACAAAACAGAGAACGGAAAACAAAACAAATTGTGGTTAAATATGTGTTCTTACTTGTTAGTGGTAATAAAACAAAGGTAAAAAAGATAAAACTGTAATTATAACTGTTAGCTTTTAATCATGCCAAGCATTTTGCGTTGTTTTCCCCCTTCTTATCAGTTGGACTTGTATTTGATTTCCAGTTAGAACAGACGGATTAGCTTAAATTGCAAGTTGTAGTTGCTCCACTCCAACACACACCGACTAACACACACTGGACACCCACGGAGACACAGACAGGTGCCCGTTTGAGTTATCTGTAATGGCTAGCAAACTACTTAATAGCAAACAAACACTCTCGCAAGGCATCACTAATGCAAATATTGTTAAAAGGTAGCTAAAAATAACGAATAAGACAACTTTTGGTCGCGAAAGAGCAAAAGTCAAGAGCAGATCGAAAATTAATAAATCGAGGCTCATAAAATGGACATATAGACAGACAGACATATAGATACAAACACACACTGAACACACCCGTACACTTGGTACAATGGCAGCTCCGAGTCCTCATCTTCTGTTCCAAATTTGAATATACATACAAATATCGTTTGATGGCGACGCTTTAGTGTTCAGCAAGAGGTAGCAGCAGCAACAGCGAACCGAATAAAATGAAAATATAAAAGCAGAATTCTATTAAATATTGTATATCCGAAGATGTTTATTTGTGTGTCAATAACGGAACGCTGTTAACGATTTAATTATAATTAAAGCTTATTATTGTCGCAGAACTTACTTTAAATTCAAGGAAGCTGACGAGAAGACAACAGATAACATATGCAAAATATAATTGCTGTTTTAAGATATTAACTATATATAAATATATATATATACAGACATACATCTAGATTGAAAAATATGACATTAGCATACAAAATGTAGGGATCATTTTACTGAATATATATATATATATAATATACATACTGTACTACATATAATCGAAACCAAACCAAAATTCTGCTAAAAACAACAACCAGAAACAGAAACCAAAACCAAAACCAGACACAATTAAATGCTAAATGTAATACGATTACTGACACTCACGAGTGAGTAAGAAACTACCAAGGGGAAATGTAATGTGTAAACAATTGAGACCCGCATTGAAGCAGCATCAAGAAATAACAAAAATTTAAGTGAAATTATATTACGA
Source organism: Drosophila orosa (assembly GCA_018904745.1). Lineage (NCBI taxonomy): Eukaryota > Metazoa > Arthropoda > Insecta > Diptera > Drosophilidae > Drosophila > Drosophila orosa. Next base: position 16,229 of record JAEIIH010031492.1, read on the forward strand.
AATATATTGTATATCGATACAAGATGGATACAAGTAAAATACAAATAAAACTCATGTATCATGTACTAAACAAACAGCGCCTCGCTTTTATTTCCCGCCCACCTGTCGTCGGTCATTTGTCATTCGTCATTGGTCAAATGCTCGAATGTTTACAAATGCTTATTGTACACCTCTCCATATTTCCAGTAAGTCATCGCATCAGTTTCAGGAAGCGCCCCTCTCTGTCGGCGATCCATCAACCCGGCTTAGTGGCTGCTAATTACAAGGCACTTTGCATTTACATGGAATCAATAAAAACTGAAATGATGAACACCAAATAAAATCGCATATTTACGGCTGGCTAAGCCCAAGTGCAGAAAACTTAATTTATGATGCAAATAAATCCACAATTATGCCGCCGACACTTCCGCATGCCGACTGCAGGGGCCGGCACACAGGCACGGGAACATCCACTGGCAGGCCGAAATATGCAAATTAATCACGGCAAATTAAAACGAAAGGTGCCCATAAATGCTCACCATAACCATCACCATAGTTTCCTTGCTTGCCTGCCACCATTTGTCAATTTGTCCCGGGGTTCAGGGTTGGCTTTTACTGTCGCAATAAAACTTGTAAGCGCAGCCCCGACCTAAGACTTAGCCTGGATGCTCTGAAAAGCCTACTTGTTTTTTGGAGCCATAAGCCCCGAAAATTGGGTGCCCTTTTGGGGAGTACTAAATGAATACCCTAAGTGTTTGCTATATTTTCTTATTTTCATTTTAAAAATAAATTTATACAAGTGTTAAATCCATTTTATATATCCTAATTTAAGGTATAATTAAATCAGTTAAAGTTGTCATAAAAATATAATAGTTTTTCACACATTTCTTAAACTTAAGCCTTAGTTTAACTGCTTTACGGCAGTTGGGGCATGATTTTCCTACTAGTTTAAAGTGGAATCATGCTGATATTATTATAAGAAAGGGTATTTATATAAAGGAGAGTGCGGCGAGAGCTGTGTAAATGCAAATTAGCAGCACTGCAGCCGGCGGGCACTTTATTCGAGTATTCGAGTACATAGTCATTAAGTCGCTTAATGCCGGCATACTCGTATCTAATAAAGTTTATGTTGTTTCTGTATCTTCTCTTGCAGCATTTGCGCAGCAGATAACCCACGTGGCCACCTCGACGTTTGTCTACGTGAAGACCTGGCTAATTAGTGGATAAACGCAGTTCCCCTATCCGTAACTAGTTTTAATAATCATTTATTAACCAGGGCACTTAACGAATCACTTCCTCGGAATGCAACGGAAAGTCTGAATGAAGGTTATTTAGCCTTTAGAACCAAAGATAATAGGATATGGTAAAGGACACGAATTTAGGAGAATAAGTCCCAGGGCTTCGAAAAGTAATAGTTTTGTAAGGAAAGAAAGATAGACAAGTGCTGGACACTTCTAAAAGGACTTCTTCTATGAGAACTCATTGCAAAAAATTCAGCTTAAATCTAATGTTTATGAAAAGTAAATAGTTAGTCTTATTAAAGGATTTTGAGAGACAAGAAATTTAAAAGAATTGCAAGGAGAGACTGATAATTGGATAGGATTCAGAGCAAGTAGTTTTTTTGTAAGGCATCGAGAGAGGACAAGTGCTGGACACCCTCACAGAAATACTCACATTAGCACTTCCCCAATTAACACTCACTGCAAATGTTTAACAGATATTTAAATAAAGTTGCCCGCACTTGATTGATGCAAAGTCACAGGGAGCCGGCGTATTTCCGTTTCTAGCCGGTTTTGCAGACGCCATTACTTAGCTTTAATTGATCTGTGAGCGGAGTTAATCTGGCGATCAAATAGGTTTTTACACGCGAAAGGCAACAGCCTTCAACCTGACACATGAATAATTTAAATATCGCTGTATGCCGTGCTGTGACTCGATAAACCAACCGAAAACCCAATCGAATCGATGAGCCATAGCCGGCGCAGACTTCTTGGCAGCGTTCCTGTCCATTGACCCAGCATGGAGCCAGCAAGAAACCCTCGTAAACTGCCCGTCCGACTGACTGCTTCTGGTCGGGGAGAAAGGAGGGGCAGCATCGCATCTTTTATTTGGCAGATAAATGAGCCAGCCAGCCAGCGCACGGCGGAGACAACCAGTCAGCACTTGTCGTTAATCTTTGGCTTGGATTCGCATTCGGAGTCGGACTCGGAGTCGTCGCCAGCTAATTCTTCAATAGAAATAGAACCTGTTTCCAATTATCGTTTTGCATTTGGCCGGGCTTTCGCCGGCACTGCGTTTGCCTATGGTAATTTCGACGGGAACGTGGCTAGATGGCCGTCTTTGTGAAACAAATTGTTAGTGTCAATTAACATATGGGATGTGGCCAGTGGCCACCAAGCCCAGTCGCCCAGTCGCACAGTCGCACAGTGAGGCACATGTGATGGTAATGGTGGCTCTACAGACTCGGGCTCTGCTCTAGTGTAGTATAGTATTAGAGGGGGATTCCGGCGAGACTTGGAACCGTTTAAAGTCGCCAATCGCTAATGACCTGACCATCCATAACCGGCCCGGCGGCTCAATCAATTCAAATTAAATGTTCTCAGCTTTTGGCGATATCTTCTTGCCAACTCGCCGCCCCGAGGTCACTGTTCCTGTCGGCGGTGAGAAGGTGTCAGAAGGAGCCCGCTCAACTGAAACCAATTAATAGGTGGGGTTCCATTTCCATTCCCGTCCAAGATCTGCTCACCACAAATGATATCAAGTTGGAGACTGGAACAGCCCAATATTCAGGTAATTACACTGATATAAAATAAAGAACAGAGGACGCAGGAAGATTACTTTACAATTTATAAATAAATTATAAATAAAAGGTTGTTTTTGAAAGGTAAATATTTCTAGCTATTGTACTTATTAATTTTATTTTTATTTTATTCTAATCTTATTTATCAACATTTTTTTAAAGAGAAATACCTATTTTCTTTTGAAGTTTTTCTATACAAATAGTAGAATTTTTTAATCAAAACTGACCAAGTGATCTAAGCTCACTATTTTCTTTCAGTTGTATTGCATTTTACCAGGTAACAATAAAAGCCGAATCTCTATTTATAAGCCCATTTATGGGCACACTAATGCATAGATAAATGAATGACTCGCCGCGCAAATATTGGGTTTCGCTTGAAATTGTCAAGCTGCGTATAATCGCCATCGAAAGCAATTATAGTAATGTCTAGTGCAAATATTTTGAGCCGCCTTCGACGTAATCTGTAGCCACCGCTGACGCAGCGGGCAAAGCCGAGTTCAATGGAATTGTTTGTGCCGGCAGAGAGAAATGACCCAGTTGCCTCGAAGATACGGAGATGACGCCCACGCAGAAGGCAACGCAGGGCTGGGTTATAAACTATAAGCTACATTGGGCTGGCTAAATTCAGAGCACACGCGTCGTTCCAAGCGTGGAAGATTCATTGCCAAGTTCGTTGGCACTTCCGGAAGGTCAGACGCCAAGATAATGGCCCACAAATCATGGCACAACTGTGCGACTGTTTACAGAATTGGCCATGGTGCGCTTATATAGGCCCAGGGTCGATCTTTTATCGCCCGCGTCTATGACAAAAAGAGTTTGTCGCCCCGCTGCCAAAAATGGGGCATTCGACACGCCCCACCGGCTGAGTCAGGGGTGAATATTTGCATGCTCTTCAACTCGCTAATCGGACAGCAAACTTCGGTAAATCCCTGTACTATGCATTATTGGGGAGGAAGTTGACCAAATAAATTCATGACTAAGCACCCCCTTGCCTTTTCATTCCCATTCCAAACTTCTCGTTCAGTTCAGATTGGCTGTCAGCTCTGTTTTTAAAAAATTGTACACTGATGACATCTCCGTTTTCATGTACTAGTTATTATACAAAAACAAATTTTGTATTTTTTAATTAAAGATTCTGAATTTGCAAAATTTACGTGAATGTTGAGGATAATCCGGACCGGCCACCTCCCGCTGTTGCGCGGCCTGGCCGGCTTCGGCGCCAGGTTCAACTACCAGAGTCTCTCCAAGGCGCCCCACAGCGGTGAGAACTACTACCAGGTGCTGAATGTCCCCGTCTGCTCCAGCGAACAGGAGATCAAGACTGCCTTCATCGAGCTCTCGAAGAAGTACCATCCGGACGCCAATACGCAGACGCGTGACTCGGAGGTCTTCATCAAGATATGCGAGGCGTACCAAACGCTCCACCGGCAGAACTCGCGTCAGATCTACGATTCCCGTCTGCGGTTGCAGAACCAGACCAGCTCTGCGTCGAAAACGGCCTTCACCAGCCGGGAAGTTTCGATGAAGTGGTCACAGTACCAGTCTACCATTAGGAGCAAGCAGATGAGCCGGAACTCCCAGACGTTCCCCAAAGCCATGTCTATAATCTTCAAGCCCAAAGCGACCAGTAAGGACTTGCCCATGCGTGTGGCCTTGGATCTGCAGGTGCCGTGTGAGCTAACGGTGGAGGAGGAGGCGAATGAAGAAGAAAACGGAGAAGAAGGCGGAGGCGAATACAAAGATGAATTCGGTGATGAATTCCGAAAATCCTGGGAGGACAACTCCCGCCATAACCTCTTCTTCTACCTGTACGTGGCGGGACTTTGCGGGGTGTGCGGCCTAGTTTCTACGGACTTATTCAGCAGATGCCGTTACAAGTCCAAAGTTTCAGAGGACGACAGCGAGTCTAGTGCACCAGAGTGATCCTTGGGCGTGGGCGATCTAAGACGTGGATTCTGGAACCCTGGACAACGGGTACATTCCTCAACAGAGACACTTACCAAACTTCTGTGTCGTTTTGCTATCCTCAAAACAGCGCATGTAATGTCGACTATGTGGCAAACTTATACATATGCATGGGACACTGTCAGAGGTGTACTCTGCCTGATCTTGTTGGAAAAAAAAAATATAAATCTGTTCGTTAATTGTGTGAATCTTTCTGTGAAACTACACCGTCGTCTGGCAGGCTGATTATGCATAATTTGTCATTCTGGCATAAGCGATCGAGTGGCATAAACGAGTTTCGCGAGTCAAAACTTCTAGTTCAGTTTTCTGGCTAATTAAGAATTATGAAATTTGGCGCTTTTGCTTTTCATCTTACCCTAAGCAGAAGGGTATCTAAGAATACTGCTAACGTTTATGACCTTTTCCAAGGCGTCTTTGCCTATGTGAAGGCGTATTATGACGCCAAAGTTTTTCTAAATATTTAAAACTGAGTTGGGTTAATTATGTTGTCTAAAATGCAGTATTCTTTTAATATTTATAGGTTTTATCTATAACTTTAATCCAGCAGATCAATTGGAAAAAAAAGTTACTAAGAAACCCCTAGGTCGTAAGGGACTTTAACAAATAAAAAAACAGGTTAGTCTATTTAAAGTTTATTTACCGATAACTTTTTAAGCTTCCGTACCAAATTAATGTTGATCAGTTCCTATAGTAATCCAATCGGGTTCATCTTTTTAAGACGGAATTTATGAAGATTACGTTGAATATAATAATAATAAGGTAATGCTTTGATTGGCCTTTATGAGTTTTCAAAGCGAATTTAATATTTGAAATGGCAAATTTAGATACATTCATTCGGTTGAAGGTTTTATTACTTGTTATTAGGATTTAGTTTTGCATACAAGCTCATTTTT
>JAEIIH010031495.1:0-14973 GCA_018904745.1 Drosophila orosa
TGTACGAGCAGTATTTGTTCTGTAAAAATAAAAAAGATACGGACATAATAAAAATTTGATTTTAAAAGCATATAAATAATTATGCTATTAGGTTTCCTTTCTGAAAATTTAACCGATTTTTAAACTGAAATTAGTATTGTAAAATTAATTTAGTATATTTTAATTCGCCCGAATTCATCCCTGAAAATATCTCCAATGCAGCTTTCGTGCCAGACCGAGTTTGGTGTTAGCACTCTTATATAATCTGGTCACACTACTGCTTAGCTGTATAAGAAAATTTTAACATTAAAAAATCAGGAATTATGTCACAACGCAATCACCGAGTGGACCGCTTCGCGCAGATGACGAAGCAGGAGGAGATCATTGCCAAGAAGCGGCAGGAGATCCTCGAGAAGCAGAAGACGGCGCAGCTGGCCAAGGCGGTGGCCGCTGCCCAGAACCTGGCAGCTCAGCAGAAAACGGAGACGCCATCCATAAAACCAATTGCCCACGACGAGGAGGAAGAGGAGGAGCCGCAGCAGCAGCAGCAACAGCATCAGCAGCAAGACCCCGCTGCCTTGGAGACATCAGTTTCCGCCATAGGCGAGGAGGGAAATGGCGTGGAGGTGGGCCCCAGCGAGGCTCCAGCCGGCAAGGCTAAGGTGGAAGACTCTGTGGCACCCAAGACGCTTAATAGTTTCACCGGCAAGACGGGAAAGATCACATTCGGCTTAAAGCGCCAACAGCTGCCACAGCCCAGTGTGGAGCAGCCGCCTCCGAAGGTTAAGAACACCTTTTGCAACGATGGTTCCTTCTTAGAGAACTTTAAAAAAATACTGGAGAAGCACGAGAAGCCGCCGCCACCCATATTAGTGGCACCCGTGCCAGTGCCCAGGTTGGTACCCACTTAAGGCTTCTAGAGAACCCTTAACCATTTCCTATTGCAGCGCGGAAGAGAACAATGCCTTGGAGACACAAGTCGTCGAAAACAACAGTCCCCAGTTGGAGGCAGCAATTGCCATTAGCTCGGCGGCAGCTATGGCCACCTCCATTACGGTGACCAGTTCGGCGCCCACTCATCTGACTTTCGGCTTGCCCGTGCAGGCCGTGCAGCCGCCGCCACCACCACCGTTCGCTTTTAATCCCGCATTGTTGACTCAGGGACCACCACAGATGCAGTTGCCAGCTGCCTTCTTCCACGGCCACCTGCCTCTGCAGCTGCATCCGGCCGCAGTGGCTCCGCCGCCGCCACCACCACCGCCACAGCTGCCCATTGCCCTTGCCAATATGGGACAAATATACATGCAGCTTGGACCGTCGCCAGTGGAGGCCTTGCAGCAACTGAATGCCATACCGGCGCCCAAGGAGTTCGACCTGAACGCCATTCCCAAGCCGCAGATCAACCTGGAGGCCATTCAGATGCCAACCATTGGCGGTCATACAGCGGAGCAGCTAGGCCTGCTGCCCGAGCATATGGCAGCGGCCGTCAATGCCCACCCACCGCCTCCGCCGCCGCCTGTGCAGGAGGAGCAGCAACAGATGCAGCAGGTGATGCCGCCGCAGCCACCGGAGCCGGCACAGCCCGCAGTTCTCCCGCCCCAAGGTGTGTATCGTTTGCAAAGCGACTTACGTCTCTTCTGTTCTTTTGTGCCATCTGCCATTTCCTATCCACACGGATCCTAATCCCTTTTCCTTGTCCCAACCCCATCCTGTCTCCACTTCCCCTCCCCACTCCCCACTCATTCAATTTGTATCGAACTTTGATCGTTGAGCACGATTTTAAAGCAATTTATGTAGTTTTTTCAGAAACGTGCATACAATTGCCAACGTGCTTAGAAAACCTAATCGCACTGGTCGCGGAAAACGGTGAAGATTATGAAGATAAAATACGTTTGCATAGAAGCGAGTTGCATCCGGCCCTGTGGTAAATGACCTGAACATGTTTTAACTGGGGCCCAGGGGATAACATAACTAGCGACTAAGGGGGTGTTGAACTGCAAGCTTAAGTTTTCTTTCATTTGCGCACATACGGCTGAGTGTTAATTAGCTAATTGTTGGGCTTTTATCCATAGCTGTACTCCACATGGTAGAAGGCGAGTCTTGTCAGCCTTTTTAGTTTTATTTAACGTTTATTTAAATGTTTCAAACTGCTTTATTTGAATGTACTTGGCAGTTGATTAATAGTTTCACCTTAAAGACACTTTAAAGTTTATACATTTTCATTTTATTAAAATGAACTCAATTAGAAGGGGAAAGCAGGACAATATCTGCAGGTTAAGCTTCAATTTGAATCCGTTATGGAGTCCAAAGTTATTGGACGAAACGAACTGACAGCACTGTATTTTGGGGAGAGAATTAGGCAGAGCAAAGCATTTGCGTGGACTCATCGAAAGCACAGTGATTACCCGTTCCTCGATCGTCGTCGAAATGTCTGGAGGAGCCGGCCGGCGGATGCCAACTAAAAAGCACACAATAGACCGCTAATGGGGCGGCGCCTCAAAACAGTTACTCATATAATGTCTTTCTACACACGTGACTAGCGTCGAGCACTTTTCATTGTACGTTTCACTTCTTTTAAATTCTGATACTAGGTTTCTTTATGATAAGAGCTGCGAGCAGTATCAAAGCTATCGATCCCAACTCCTTGACTACGAACGCCAGCGGATCGAGCGGCAACGGGAGCGGCAGCATCAGCAGCTAAGCCGGGACCAGCACCTGGCCCAGGAGCAGGAGCAGCCACAGCCACAGCCACAACCACACCAAGAGGAGCAAAACAGCAACTCGGCGGCTGACAAATACGATCCTGAGTCGGCCATCAGTGCGGATTTCGATTCGGATGACGAGTACATGCGCGGCATGATGGATCGCAATCGGGATAATATTAAGCGAAGAATCGAGTGCCGCAACGAGCTGAGTGACGAGGAGCGACGTGAGCGAGAGGAGGCGGCCGCTGCCGGTGGGCGAGACGATGCGGACGACCAGGATGAGCAGGAGGATAAGGAGTCGCAGAGGCAGCGTCGGAAACGGGAGCGCAAGAGCCGCTGGGGCGAGAAAGAGCAGCAAATGCCCAGTTCAAGTAAGTTTTTGAATTATACTAAGCAACCGTAACATACATAAGCTGCAACGTTATGTAAATTGTAGCTAGTTTAATGTTGTTACGCTCTTTCAACAAGTTCTTAGGTGGTACTATAGATTTAAACAATTAATTGTGATAAATAGGCACCTCCGGCAATTTTGGCAACCAAAACAAGCCCATGTTGTCCAGCATCACACGCACCGATCCTGCACTCTTGCAGTATGCTCGCCTCAACTACGGCTCCACCCAGCTGAGCGAGGAGCAGTGGAAGCAATGCGAGGAGCACTACAAGGTCAACCTGCTGTACCAGGATATGATGCGTAAGCGCCAGGAAATCGATCGCCTCGCCCGCGGCGGCAAATTCAAGTACGAGTACGACTCGGACGAGGACATTGAGGGCGGAACGTGGGAGCACAAGCTGCGCACAGCCGAAATGGAGGCCACCTCTTTGTGGGCCAATGCCCTGACCAAGCAAAGCGAGGGCAAGCATCACATTGGCGACTTCTTGCCGCCCGAGGAGCTCAAGAAGTTCATGGAGCAGTACGAGGCGAAGAAGAATAATCGTCAGCCCGACCTAAGTGACTACAAAGAGTACAAACTGAAGGAGGACAACATTGGCTTTCAAATGCTGCAGAAACTCGGTTGGAAGGAGGGCCAGGGCCTGGGGCAGGACGGAGCCGGTATAGTGGACCCCGTCAACAAGTAAGTCCTGGCTTACCCAATGACATATGACATTCTGTAGTTTGTGCACTTAACAGGGCCCCACAACGCGATGGAAACCAGGGTCTGGGAGTTAGCAGCGCTGCCCAGCCGGAGGACTGCGACAATGAATACGATGCCTACAGGAAGCGCATGATGTTGGCCTATCGCTTTCGTCCCAATCCCCTGGTAAGGCAACATATAGCTCGATTTACAAGGGAAAGAACTGATGATGACTATGATTTTCCCTTACAGAACAATCCTCGTCGCGCTTACTACTAGTGTCTAGCATCTCTACTATCCAGCAGCCACGTCCACGTACGTGGGTTTCAAATGTATTTTAGTCAGCCACAGAAACCCCACTAGCTTGCACATCGCTCGATGAATAAAAGGCCTTGTTTAAATTAAACAACGGGAACAAATGTAATTAAATCGTTTATATTTATTCAGAATAGATCATAATTAACTTAGAGCTATTGCATGCGAAACACATCCCACGTAGGCGAGATATATTTCACACAAACTTTACTAGTTTCTATCGTCAGGGGTTTAGGAGTTCGTTCATGTAAAAGAGTACGTGAATAGCGGATGCTCTTGGAACTAGAGTCTGGGCTCTGGAATTCAATTTCAAGTGGGCTGAGAGTCGCAAGTCCGACTCCAACTCCAGGGATGAGCTCGATTCTACGGGGGAACTATTATGCGGAACACCTAAACGCTAATAATACTAAATTGTACTCGTACTGGAAGCGAGGGCCTAATCTAGGAGTAGAGCGTCAGCACGGGCGTCTGGTTACCGCGGGCCAGAGCCACAGGACATTTCATGTCCGAGGTGAGCATCTCCAGCCAGGACATGTACAGCGGCGCCGAGATGGCCTCCTGAATTGAAACAATTTTACCGAAAAGTTAGTTGGGAAGGCTTCTAATTGGAAATCTTTATGGCATAACTCACCTTTCGGGGCATGGGCAGGGACATGACTACCAGAGACGCGTTGGACGAGTGCTTGACCACCAGCTCGTGGATGCGCAGCTGCCGATTCGTCTTTTCGGCCATACTATGCAGCTCTTCGTCCGTGATGCCGAACTCGTTGCGAGCTCCGCGACGGAAGGGTTCGATCAGGCGCTTGTGCTTCAGCAGCGTATCCGTCCGCGGCTGCTCGGAGACTCCCTTCAGCATGATGAGCTCCGAAAACTTGATGCGGAACTTTGTCAGCAGGCTGGCCAGGCTGTGGAGCATCCAAGATGTTGTTATAGTTAGTATGCTCAAGTATCAGTAGATAATATTTCTTTACCTCTTCTCCTCCTGCTCCTCGTCCTTCCCGTGGCACATGGCGAATACCCTCAGCTTGCAGTTTTGCCAGTGCGAACGCATGGAGATGATGTAGGGCAGGAGAATGGTGAGACCTGCATACAAGCGAGGGGATTAGAAAGCGCCACCAGAGGAGAAACAAACTTGAACACGTACCTCCGTCATCGTACAGCCAAAATACATCAATGGTGCCCTTGGGCTGCTTCCTCGTAAAGATGGTCATGGCGTCGAGCAGGTTCTGCGGAATGTCCGATCCTCCCTTGGTGTGATATGTCACGGCCGGCTGGTCATCGGTGCTGTTCACCTTGTAGCTGCGGGAGCTGCGCTGCATATTGGGCATCGGCGCCGGCTGGGGCATCGTGAACGACGAGTTGGGACTGTCCATTCCGGCCAGATTCAGGTTGGAGTCAATGTGCAGCAGCTCCGAGGCGGCATTGGCTGCCGGCATCAGTTCATTGGTGAAGCCCTGGGCATTGGCTGTGTGCATGTGACCCATTCCATTGGCCGGCAAGGTGACCTCGGAACTCAGCTCCGAGAAGTCTAATCCATTGGGCAGCCGGAGCAGGGCCACTCCCATTCGCTGCGAGAAGGCGTTGCTGCAGGGAATTCAAGTTTGTATTCACTCAGGATGTGGTTTCACTCAAGTTTTACTTACTACAAAATGGAAAAGTAGCTCTCCACCTCCTCCTTGCGGCAGCGATTCCAGTCCGGCTTGTATCCCACCAGCACAATATTCGGAGACATCTTACCGAAGCCCGTGGACTTGGTTAGAGCATTGATTCCATCCTCCAGGCTGAACCCGTCGATCACATTGTAGAAGGCCTTGATTTTGCGGGCATCCAGATACTTCTGGCCATCCTTGACCAGGTGCTGGCGGTTCTTGTACCCAACGCGCACCTGTAATAGCGAAATAAATTTGACATTAATTTACTTAACCCTTCCTACTCCCAATAGCTATTCTTTGTTGTAATCCACACTACACTTACCGGTATGATGTTAGCCACAAACATCAGCGAGTTGTTCTTGGTAAGCAGATAGCCAAAGTCCACGAGCGGTGGCCTAGTCTTGGGATCTCCGGAGAGCACCAGCACCTGCGGATGGTAGTTCTTCACGTGATCCGAGACGTTCTGCAGGCGTGTGACCGCCATGAGAGCAGCCTTGTACTGCTGAGCCTGCGTGGTGGATCCCCAGTTGGCCTCCGGTTTCCGGTACATAACCACCAGGTATAGGGCGAAGATGATGCCAAAGGTGATTATGGCAGCCACATAGTTGATCAGGAACATAATGGCCACGCACATGGCGAATCCGAAGAGACTGATCCAGGCGTTGTAGTACTTGAAGGTGGGTCGCCATCCCAGTGGCTTCACGAAGGCCGCGTGGAATGTGCAGAAGTTGATGAGGGCATACGAGGCCAGGTAGAAGGTGGAGATCAGAGGAGCTATCAGATTGAGCTCTCCGATCAGCAAGAAGCCCGTCGAGATAAAGAAGGTAAGCACGTAGCCGCGGTAGGGCTCGCCGTGCTTGCCGTACGGCTTCGAGAAGAAGATCAGGCCTGGGTAGATCTGGTCGATGCCCAGGGCCTGCACCAATCGGGGAACGGACAGCAGATTGGTGAGGGCCGTGCTCAGCGTGGCCGCAAAGCAGCCGGCGTAGATCAATGGACCCCAGAGGGACATCTCCTGCATCATTTCGTAGGAGTTGAAGAGACCCCAGGTGCAGTTGCCGGTGGTCATGCAGGGCAGCTCCGAAGGAATGATGGTGCCGTTGACCAGGTCACCAGGTATGCCAGAGGCATCCCTCACAGCAGCGCCGCCAGCGAAGAGCACGAAGAGAGCGTACGAGGTCATCGAGATGAGCAGCGACCAGAAGGTGCCCTTGGGAATGGCTGCTCCGGCATCCTTGAGATCTCCACAGATATTGGCGCCCGCCTGAATGCCCGTCACGCTGGGGAAGAAGATGGCGAACACGCTGAAGAAGTCATGGTTCACGCCCTCTGCGTACCGATAGTCCGAACCGAAGTTCTCCTTGAACGTGTCCCCTGAAATGAGCCATCATTTATAGAAGAGTTCTCTCCTGGCGGCTACTTAACAACTTACAGGAGAAACCCACAAAGCCCTTGGAGATGAGAGTTTCGTTGCCGTTCGGTCCAATTGCAGCTCCGATTATAAAATTGAAGATGGCCAGGACAATGGTGACAATCAGGAAGTTCTGGGCCTTCGTCTCCCACTCCATGCCCACGCAGCAGATTAGGATGAGCACCAAAACGGTGACTGAACCAACAATTCGGATGTCGTTAATGCCATTGTCCACGATTTTCAAGCCATTGTTTTCTGGGGAAAATAAAGGTTGAAAAGACATTAATAAATATAATATTTAGTAATAATAATACTAAGATAAAATGTTACACAACTAAATTATTCTAGATCTTAGCTGTGTATTATTGGCAAGAGAAAGCAATGAATATATTTCCTATATTATTTATCTATTCAATTTAATTAACTCTGGAACATTTCCAAAATTGATACTCACTTAGCAAAACATTTAGCGATTCGCAGAAACCAATGGTGTTCATTGAGGCCGAGACGGCGTTGGCAAAGGCAAACACCACGCCCACCGACGCCCCGAACTCGGGCCCCAGCGAACGGGATATGATGAAGTAGACGCCACCACCCTTGACCTCGCCGTTGGTGCTAATGGCTGACAGCGACAGCGTCGTGATGACGCAGACCACCGCCGAGATCGTAATTATAATCAGCGACTGCAAGATGCCGGACTCGGCCACCACCCAGCTGAGGCGCAGGAAGAGCATGACGCCCCAGATGTTGAGGAGACATGGTATCAGTACGCCGACAATCCAGCCCAGCTTGATGTGTCCGCCAGTTGGTTCCGGTTCGGGCTCTGGTATGGTAATGCTCTGAAACAATAAATAAAGAGGAATATTAATAAAACAAATTCTAGATTATCTAGTAAATATACTTAAATGTTAGTATTAGGTGCTATTGAAGTATTTATTTGTTAAACCTTAACCTACTCTTGTCACATATCTTACTTAATAGTTAGCACTGCCTATACTTTTATACACATTTCCAGATTAAAGTATATTTATTACAAATTACAAAATCAGCGTTAAACATCCACAGTGCAGTGATAAGTATGATGTTTTATCAGAGTTCCCTGCTAACAGCTTAAGCACACAAATGGAGGTTATCATGGGACCATGTGCTGCTAATTGGGGTAATCGGCGGTTATTAAATGCCTCTTATGCATATGTGTGATAATGGGATCTTGACATGCGTGCCATTCAATCGGAAGAATGTTAAATACTTGCTTAAATTGGCATTAATATTTTCTGTAAACTTTATGCGACTCCAGCGGACAGCTGTTCCACAGGGAGTTTTATTCGGCATTACTCATACGCCGAGTGTGCAATTTAGTACTCGTATTCAATTAACGACTCCCCGACGCCAGCGAAAAAAAACGAAAACAACACCCACCCAGGGCAGCCAGATTATGAGAAGCTTCATATTGCTTTTCATTCTAATTAAAGTTGATTTTTATAGCCGCACTAAAACGGCGAATATTATAAAAATGTTCAAATAAAAGCTGAAACCGAAAGGAGCTGCTATCAAGTTTACTATTCGGCATAAACCTACAGGTTTTGTCTTTGTTTCAGGGTTTCATTTAGCGCTGATAGTTTGGTTTACAAAATGGATAAATAAAAGTCAACCGGGGAAGTGACAGTAATGAGTGTTTGAACCTGACAAAGGCGTTCTTAGCAGAGTTGTTAAAATGTGAGGAATGTTCCCCTGCCTCGAGGTGCTAAAAAGTGTTTTATTGCATGTCGTTTTCTTGAGTAAAGAAATAGTACCGGAAGATCTCTTAACTTATATTGAGCTGAAGACATTTATTTGATTATTATTAAATCTTTAGTTTCCTTCCCTAATCTTAAATGTCTTATTCTTATGGAGGAAAATAATCTGGCATCTTAAGTGAACAGGATAATATTAGCCATGTTCATCAACATTTTCTGGGTTTATAAATTCCAATAATGACTCAAGATCAATCCAATGAAAATCACGAAAGGCTAACAAACAAAAATATCAAAATCTTTTTTCAATTTTTTCAAAACAAAACAATTTTAATTCAATTTGGTTTGTTTTTTATACCGTTCCCCAACGAATGCTTCCGCTATTGAAAGCGCATAAGAAATAGAACATATTTCCACTTGAAACAGAATTTACTTATCACAGGCGGTGGTAACGTGCGGAGCAAGCAATTAGGGAGCCCTAAAAATTTCCACCAGGCGACAACTACATATTGGCTCTGATCGGAGCTGGGCAGAACAATATATCTTGTGATTGTGATAACTTAATAGATTTACACAAGACATTGCCAGCCTGCCCTTGCCTTGGCGATTGTTTTGCTATTTGCCCCACCGGCGACGGTGGCAGAGTCGGGCTCATTTATTTTATTGTTTGCCCACATAATTGAATGTTTTTTAAAAAGCATCCAATTGGAATTGCCACACGTGGCATGGGGCAGTGACAGGGTTGGGCAGAACGACATCGATTGACAGTGGCCACAGCCACAGTAGCAACACACCCCCGAACGCTCGGTTCGCACACGCTGCGTATACGCAATGCCGGTTAGTTAGTCCTCCTCAGTGGGTGGTTAATGTTGATTGTTTACACATTTTTGGCGGCTTCGAGCGGACCCCAACTCAGACAGACACAAACATAAACATATTTATAAACAGAGAAAAAATCCTCTCTACATCTCTATACTTATTTAATTTATTTAATATTAAAAGCTTTGGAAATTGCAGCACAAAATGTAAATAACAGAAAAGGGGTTTTGTTGAAATCGAATTCAAAACATAACACAATTCGTGTACTGTATTAAGTTTATTAAGTAAAATATTAATACAAGTATACCTCTTATTTTATTGATTTAAGAACCCTTGTAAAAGTCATATTTTTATGTCTATTTTTCTCCGTGTCCCGAGGGCTTTCCTGGACTGGGAGTGGGGTCTATTTGTGGTCTTACTAGTGTAACCCTCCAGCGCTTCCTCCCTTTGTCCATTTCATTTAGCAAAATACGCATTTGGCTCTGCGGTTGTTTTTCTCGTTGTCATTGCTGTTTTTGCAGTCCGAAGCGTGGAAAATTTTCGCACACGAAATTGGAATTGAAATTGGTATTTCTGCTTTATGACACATGGGCAGGAGCAGTGAGGGGAACAAACTGAAGGATAAACCATTCTCTTGGCTGGCTTGTGGCAGTGATTTGAGTTCAGTTAATTGACAACGGTGGCCAAGGGGCTCTGGTTAAGATGGGCGCCCTGATCACAGATTCCATAAATAGACGAAAATGAATTCATCTTCTGCCTGTGCACGGAATTATTATTAGCTACACGAGGACTAAGTCTGTGGCTAATTATGGCGCCAGGTTGGGAGCTTAAAGTCGGATAGAATTCACTTGGGTTTACAGTGTTCATTGGAGAAGCAGTCTCAACTGCAAATGTATTAAAGCAAATGCGCAAAAACTCGTTAGGGCCAACGAGCTCTTCAATAAATAATCGAAAAATTGCATTTTCATCAATAAGGAGAGAGATTTCCCATAAGTTTGCCCCTTGTGCTCCCCCCTAATGGCGGATAAGTATCAGAAATGCAACACAAATGGGGGTAAACATATTGTTATATGCGCCAATAATTTAATGGCTTGTTCGGGGCAATGGCAGTGCGGTACACAAAGATTTTCCAGCAAGACTTTCGCATTAGGAAATCAATAAAATGGTATAAAAATAGCGAGCAGCTCTTTGGCCGTCTATGAATTGTAAATTCGAATTGTAATTACAAGTGCAATGCGAAAGGAATCTCAAATGGCAAGCACGCCACAGGCTGCCCCCGCTGTTGGGGTAAACAGAGCGCCGAGCCGGCGGAACGCTCATACGCCGCGTTGAACGACGCGAGATGTTGATAATATATTCCCCGATATTGCCATTCGGTTTGACAAATTACTATTGTGGAGAGGCTCGATTGCAGGGCCTGTTGAAAACTGCCAGGAACTGGTAATGGTTTTTCGGAGATGCCTGCTGTCCGATACATCTCGAGTGTGTTTTCTGTCACTTTAATTGATTGAAAGTGAGGAATAATCAATTGCTCAGCCCGAGCGTTTATCAAAATGACGTCCTGTCAGCAGCCCTGACAGCTTCAACACACGGACACTTGTGCACCCAAGACGCTGGAGTGGAGTGGGTCCGATCGGCTCTAAACACTCCTAGGATCCCCCAGTCCGCCTTCTGATAAGCAACGAATCAGCCAACGTCAATGGCAACAGCACTGGCTTCAGTGCCATCTGCAGGCTGTTGCTGGTGCTGTCAATTTTAATGACACGACATACTTGTCCTGCATTATCCTCCACGCACACACATATGGTGTTGACTACAGTCGCCATGACGAGCTGTTTACCCTGCGTCGAAGGCGAAGACAGGACTCTGGCCCCGCCGCTCCTTGAAACAATGTCCGTGTGGTGTGGCCCCTGGCAGATGCATGGCTGCATCTTGTTGACAATTAATTTGGCTTCGGCGCTGTCATCGATAGCGCCTTGTGCATTACGGGTTATGGATGAATGCGGAAAAATCCACTTAGGACGCCGGCGACAGAGTGCAAATCGAATGAAGCTCGCTCGTGTTGATTGCGAGTGTCCCCAGGGAAAGGGGATGTGCGAAAGTAAAAAGAAAACTTGTTTTCTTCAAATCTCTCTATCCTTAAGGCAAGACTTGTATGAGAACTTAAGTCTATAGAGCGCTTTGCTTTAAAGATTTTGGGTTGCTTTCTTGATCGCAAGGAAGAAATCTTTTGAGAAGTGGCTTTTATAAATTTTTTAAAATTTAAATTGGGCATTCCCGTTTATTTATGTTTCATGACGAATAGGATTACTCATTTGAAACTTTTTTTCTGTGATTCTATAAAACCCAATATTGATCTGATTTGTTGTTTTACTTATCCGTTCAGTTAAAGCCAAACCTCTTTGGGATTCCCCAAACAAAACAAAAATTAAGACAGCTAAGAACATTTTGTAAACAAGCTCATATCCGCTTAAAACCCTAATATAGTTTATAAATAATACATTTATATATAAAACCAGTTTCTTTAGCAGATAGAGGTAAACTTGAGAAGTTTGTGCCAAAAACCATCCACTTAAAACTAGTTTATACCAGTTCCTTGTAATATCTTTAGATTTCGTCATTAGTAACCACTAATTAAATGGATTTTGGTTAAATGTTAGCACAATTCCTTGGGCAAATATATTTGTATTGTATTATCAATAAGTCTTTGCCTTTATAGGATATCTATCTTATTCCTTGAAGAGGACCTAAGCGTTGTTTTCTTTTATTTTGGAATTGGAATTCCCCTAATGAGCCGTCGCTGGCTTGTAATGCAATTTTTACGATATCTATCATACGCCGTGGTGGTGCTCAGTAGCCGAACAAAGTGAATTAATTAAACAATACCGAGAAGGCGAGTCACCGGGAAAACCTGCGGTCCAAGGGACCCCCAGACGTGAGTTTCGCTATAGACGCATCAAATTTATTACTTCAGCGATAACCATAAAAACTGTAACGCTGGGAGGGCTTATGGTCCGCTCCACTATGGCACTACTTACTCCCTCCCAGCGATAAGCGCCGCCGGGGCGGTGGACGGTGGCTAGCTGATTTGAGAAAGTGGGCGGCGACGGTGGCCTTGACAGAGGTGCAGTTGTTGGCGGCTTATCTTAAGTGGCCACAACGTCATCGCAACAGAGACGCTCCAATCTGTCGGCTCCGCACACATCAATCGGTGGGATGCCGCGAAGACGTCATGGAAAACTCACAATTTGCACGTCGGAAATGTGAAAATTGTTCAAGTAAATAAATCAGGCAAACGTATTTAATGAAATACAGATATAAATAAATATAAGTATGCCCGCCTGTGTGCGCTGTAGATTTGTACTTCTGTAGTGTATCCATTTCTATCTAAATCCATAATTTTTTGTTTTGGTTCTGTTTCGCTTTATGTTTTCCAAGGTATGTATGTGTTTTTTGCTGTGCTTTGTTTATTTGCCGAGTACTTGAAATGTTTTCAGAACCGATCGGAGAGCGACTGAAGTGCGCTGCAAGGATTATGCCACGGCGAACACTGAGCAGATCCATAGAAAAATACTCGTCATTTAGTGGCACTTGGGCCTATCAATAATCCCAGCCGCAGCAGGTTGATAGAAAGCTATTTTGAAGGCTATTTCCCTTGACTTTTTCAAGTGCATGCCACACTTACAAATTTCTGGGCCGATTGTTGGGCAAGGTTGCCTGGGGAGCAGATTAATCACGAGGTTGCCATCCGATTAAGGTTGGGAATATGAATAACCAGTGAAGATTATTGAAATAATCTGATTACTGATAACTATTTAGCTGTAGCTTCAAAGAATTTCACATTATAGTTTTAACTGGGCTAATGTAATAATTTTAAAAAAGAATTTTACTTGACAGAACACAGAACATAGTTAATTGATCATTCACATAATTCCGTATCGATTTGTGTAAGCATTTCCACTTTAATACAGGATATTTTCTACGAAATTACGAATTTAAAAAGTGTTTACTATCCTTTTACGAGGTTCTCCGTATAATGTTCAGGATTAATTAAAATCAGACTACATTCACCCCGTTTTTATGCATTATGCAAACTGTTATGGTAATTCCCCTCGCTTGCGTCACTAGATATACGAACTCACCTGATCGGCCGCCTCTCCCTGCAGCTCTCCGATGGAAGGACGCTTCAGATTGCGCATGGAAATGCGGTAGTTGTCCAGGCGCGGCAGAGTCTCCCTGCAATCAAAGAACAGGCGGAAATAGTCCATTAGTGGGTCGCCCAGGAAAAAGCTGGAAAAGCCGGTGAACCGGGAATGGGTTGGAAATTTCCATACTGATGAAACGGAAGCAGAACCATCACCGCCTCGGGCAGCATGACCGTTGCCTGCAGCGTGCCGAGCTGAAATAGCCACTCTGTGGCACTAGGAGCACTCGGCAGTCCACGCACTGGGAACCCAAGTTATTTGTGTATACACATAAATAATAAGACAATAAAATTGCCCAGCCAGGCAGCCAGCCAGCCGAGTGGTAAAGGTAGACGACGGGTAGAAGGTCAGGGGTTCCACGCCGAAATCGAGAAAAATCGAGTTTTATCGGAAAATTCTTTTTGGCCAGGGGGAGGTAGGGAGGGAGAGTGCTACTTATATGGTTGCTACGGAATGCCCATGATGTATATTTACTGATCGCCAATGAAAACAGAAACAAAAGCAATAATAATGGCAGAAACAGAAACTGAAAAAGCGGCAGCCGCGGCCAAAGCAATGCCAAAATATAATTTAAAATCTTAAAAAGGCTAAAAACCGGAATGAGGAAGGCAATAATCGGAGAGCACAGCACGGCGCCACGAGCGGACAATGGCGCCGCTTCCAAGGGATCAAAAGGGGGCAGATAGACGGATGAATGACAACCATATCGGGGATCTGAAGGGGGTAAGTCTGGAGAAATGCACTCTGCACGGCGTACATTACTCATTCGTGATTATTATTACTCACTGGGTGACCTAAGACTGTGATCAGTTCAGTTTAAGAATCATGAAATGCCCATTTAAAATATTTTATGATTATGTTATGCAAATAATTAATTCAAAGAAATGAATGCAATTAAAGAAAATTTTCCTACTTAATAAATTATGAAATCGACGCAAGCTAATAAATTAACAACAGCTAAGCCTTATCAGTCTCCTAATTACGTTAGTGAGGGAAACCCCTATATATACGTTGAATTGTTCAGTGTAATCTATAGATTGTGGAGATATTCCCACAAAATAAAATGGGAAAGGAGGCCAAT
>JAEIIH010031498.1:0-10253 GCA_018904745.1 Drosophila orosa
TTATATTATTTCCAATTTGAATTGGTTACAACCCTTCGAGCCCTAAAATCCTTTGTCACCTTTCGTATTTGCCCTTTAAGCACCTTAACGCTCCCCTCCTAATCGCCTTCTCCTTTGGCGGCGCTTTCATCCGCACTTGCCACTTGGCACAATCACACACTTCATTTTCCACTTCATTTCATAATTTCACCCTTGAAACCAATAATCTTGAATGGCCCGCAAGCCGCCCAGAGGACACCAGGAGAGAGTTCGAAGGAGTCCGCTTGTCATCCGCCGGCGTAATTTACCTTTTGACGGCCACTCCCCGCCCACTTACAGCACACCTTACCCACCTGGGGGCGCATTCAACAGCCCGTCGAGGCGCGCACACACATGCAGCGCTATTAAATTACTTGCCACTGCAAATTACTTGGGAAAACAAAGCGGAAGGAGCAAAAAAGCGAAGGGAAGCAAGACAGACCGCTGGGCCAGGACGCCTTGACGTATGCAACAATAATAATAACGGGTTGTGGTCGCCGCGCCGCCTTTGTTATGCTTGGCCCGGTATTTTGTAAGCCGTCAAGCATTTACATACCATTAGAGAGCCTACGGGAGTGGATGACAGGCGTATAAATATTGAAAAGCGCCAACGCCCTTTGTTGGCCTGCTGGTAATTGCTTAAGTCGGCAAATTGTCCAGCCTAATAAACATAAATACCAACCGAAAGGGGAAGGCGAACGGCGTTGAGAAAATGTGTTTGCCAATGAAATTTTCCTAGGCCTAATTGATAAGTCATCCCATGTCCCAAAAATACTCTTTTGAGTCTACAAATATTTGCCAAAAATGTGTTCAATTTATGGATACGTAGATCTACGAATGATCAAAGTTAGTAAATTGTTTTTTTAAATATAACAGATATGTAATTAAATTGAGCATAGCGACATATCTTTACTTTATTTATTTTTTTAGAACTTAATCAGCTACTTTAGATAATGAATCGTGAACAAATTCCCAATTAATATTTATTGCGACACTTCGGGGTATTAATTATTTTTTTTACATTTCACCACGTTTCTAGAAATAAAAACAGGTGCGAAAAGTCATGTGGTCTGTGAAGTAGAAATATTACTTCTCCAGACATTCCCCAAAGATTTTAAGCTGCTTTGTCCGTGGTCAGTCAGTCAGTTGACGGAAATGCAATTTAACCTTTCGATAAGGGTTTATTCACTTCACTCATTTACTTTTAGAACGTCTCCGTTCAAGAACTTCTAATGCTTTCCGACTCCGTTATGCTTGGCTGGGAAATGATTTGCATTTTTTATTTTGTATGTCGAAGGGCACGCGACTCGGGCTTGCTCCGGGCTTTAATTTGAGCTTCTCGATTATTATAGGTGACAGTTTTATAGCTTTGTTAACAGGGCGCACAGACTGCACCCCGGCTGCGACTCTGGTTCTGTTTCAAGCTCACAAACGGCCTGGCCAACAGCGCCTTTCCCTCTTCTGTTGTGCTTGGCATGTTCAGCGCTGATTATGCTTTGTTCCATCCGCGAAAAACTCACCCCCAGGCGGGGGAGCGAGAGTGGAAAACTTATCGCCGCGGGCCAGGGCGAGGGCGTCGGGGCGGGCTCGGGCATTAGAATTACTTGCGTGATTAACGCACACCCTCGAGCGTGTCCATCCCCCGGCCATCGGGCCAGGTCTTATCTATGGCTGCCTGCCTTAATTGTGGGTCTTCCATTTGACTATCGATCGATTTTCGATTCCATTCAATTTGATCATCGTAATGAGGCAACTTCAAAAGCTGCACAGCTCATTAGGTTTCCCGCAGCGAGCACGGCCCATGCACGCGTATATATTGGCTATATGCCCTCCAACTTTGGACTTTTTCTCAGCTCCGATTTCCTCCTCTTAGTTCGCCTTTGCCTTTGCCTCGGCTTCTGCACGTTTCTCTTTGTTTTGTTTATGGCTTCTCAAAATAGCTGAATCTAAATGTAAACAAAAGCGCAAAAATACCAAAAATGAAAATGGGCAAAGCGAAGGAAAATCTTACGACTCGCAGTGGCAGCAGCTGTGTGCGTCATGTGAACAAATTTTCCAGATGCTTTTCCCGCGCCACCCCTACCGCCCCTCTCTCTCTCTCTCTCTCATATACTTTGCATACTTTTTAATGCCTTCGCCAAAGTGCAAAACCGCAAGAAGAGGCCTTTAGCTTTCGACTTTTCGCTCTCTTTCTGCTGGGAGAACAATAAATTGTACTTCTGTTTGTTATTTATGTTCCGCAGCAGAATGTTTATGGTCCCTCTTACATACACACATATATAGGCCATTTTTCCTTTGTTTTTCGCGTTTTCCTTATACGCTAATTATTTTGACTCTCAAAATCCTTAACCTTATCGATACTTCTCTCTGAGTGGCCAGTTTCTCTGGCAGTATGAGCTTGTTTTCCACACGGCAAATAAATCAACGCACACGGAGCGGGAAAACTCCGAGAGTGGAAGTAGAGTGGGTATATTATGCAAAGGGAAACTCGGCAAACAAAACCGCTAATTGTCGATAAACAACCAATAAAATACAAATTTCCCAAAAACATTTATCAAAAATAATATAAATAATAACAATAACCGCACAACCACACAGGCGCGCACACACCAGCACTCGAGGACGATAAATAAAAATGGCAATAGGAAACATGGAATGGGTCTCGAGTGGGTGAAAAGCAGCGGCAACTGAAGGAGAAGAAATGTATGGAAAATAGTGTTTGACAGCTCATAAAAAATAATGTCGTATTCATTAAGGGTGGCAGGCAACCTGTGCGCCAGGGGGAGTTGCCAAAAGCGAGTTCCACTTTATTTACGACAGGAAGTGGGCCAGAACAGCAACAGCCACTTGAAACGCACGCATGCAATGCTCCATGGGAGTGGTGGCGGTGGTGGTGGGAACGGAAGAGTAGGGTGACAGTCCAGGACCCAAAAGAAATATTTGGTTGGCATTTAAGAAATTGCCTGAATTGAAGTATTCTTGGAATATTCATGCCGCAAGGTATGTCCATATCCATCGATTTCCCATCCTGTTTTCATTTTTCCTTTTTCGAGCAATATCTCTTGACTTTATCGAACGCATTTTCATTTATTGTAAGGATTCTTGATTCTTTTCCATGAAGCTGAGACAAGATTGGCATTCTATTTCCCAGAGTTACATTTAATGGAAAATAGTTTTGGTTTTCAAGGCAATCCCTTTCTTATTTATTGAATTAATCAATAAATAATTTGTATCATTTTATCTGTTCAGACCTCTCTGCAAGACTTTTTAAAAAGGAAAGAACCCCCAATATTTAAGGGGGTGTGACATTGACAATGTCAGGGATTGAAGTAATGAGTGAATGACACACTGGCAGAATGACAGTTCTCCTTTCCCAGCGATTGTGCAGGTGTAGTAATTTTGTTGTTGCCGCTCCTGCTTTGTATTCAGCGTTTGTTGTTGAAGGTTTGCGTGCCGAAAGTTTCGAAAGTTGTTCAAGTAAACACGGGACAGCGTGTTGCTGTTGAAGGAGGAGGAGAGGGTTTGTTGGTTGAAACATGCAAATGTTACAAGGTGTTATGCTTTATGTACATTTAATTGAGACTTATTAGGTAGTGAAGTGTACAATAGTTAAATGCGGTTGCCGTCGTTGTCGGAGCCGCTTGTTTGGCTTGTTGATAGTGTCGTTAGTGGTGCGAATGGGGTGCTTTTCCCCCTCCGCCGCTTCGGAATCGATCATTTTAAGTGCGCCGTTGTATTAAAGGTGCTTTCTTTATTGAGTGAGTGTTTAGGGGATTGTTTGGGAGAAGGAACCATCCAAATAGCAAGCACAGGTATCTCAAACCAGTCTAGTCAACCATAACTTTTCACATAAAGAATTCACTAATCGAAATATTCTGCCTCTGGCCCGAGTTTGAGAAAGATGTTGTAATGCCAGAGTGCATATCCCACAAGAGAACCCGAGGCGAAGCCTTAAAGAACAACTCAGAAATGTATTGGCAGTCCGTCGTAACCAATGCCCCCCAGCTCTCGATGCAACAACTTCGGCTACATTAGACACCGCCGCCGCCACTTCAGTGCGCATTTCAAGTTGTATTTCCCTCGATTTTCTGCGCGCGGTGTATTCGTTGGCGTTCGAGTTAGTTGCACTTTTCTATTTTTGGGTTCAAAAATACAAAAGCACGAACGGATTCCGCCCGCCAACCGACCCCTCACGGACTGCCTTTCAGCATTCTGCTTTCTATTTTCAATAGACGTAGTTCGGCCGTTGTTGTTGCTGTTTTCTTGTAGCCGACAAACAATAAAAATGATGCGTTGTGTTGCAAAAGCGCTGCTGTCCACACCAGACCGGCCCGTCCGCCGTAGTCCCCCTGCCCATTCCCATTTCCAACCCGGCATGCCCACTTGCAGCATAGCATATGTTGCAACTCTGTTGGCAAAATGAAAAGCGGAGATGCACGAGGAAAAGCAGGAGGTGGAGGTGGAGGTGGCGGAGGTGGAGATTTTCGCCCATTGATATTGATGAAAACGACGTCCAGTTACAGTTCGTTGGCTTTTGCTGCATTTTCAAGGGAACAACACGAAACGCGCTCCGGTTGAGATAAAGGCGTGTTGGCAACGAAGGGCCAACGAGGGCCTGAAACAGCTGAGGATATGCAAATGGTATATATTTTGTCAAAGCATAAAGACTGTGTTTGGCAGGGATATAAAAAATACATGACACATGTAGCTCACAGACACTAATGCCGTTCGTGCTGGAGAGATGCACAGATGCAGAAGGAGATTGTGATGGAGATAGCAATGGAGACATACATAGATGGAAATGCATATGCATCATTTATCCGCTGACAGTGGAAGCGAGCAGACTGATTGAGAGATATTCCAGATAGAGAGAGAGTAAAGTCCCCAATCTCCACTAATGTTGAATTCCCTTTGCTTCAGATTCCTCAAGACATAGACCAGGGCCAGTGTGGACGCTAGACGGAATCGGACATAGATTAGAAAAAGTCTGCATGTATCCAATAGTTTATATTTTGCAAGCTTTGGTGGCACCTTCTATTGTCCTGCTGCCTGGGTGGCTTAATTTAACGCTCGACGCACACGCATAACCCATTTTCCCGACCCCGGACCCCGGACCCCGTCCCCGCTAAATTGTCACTAATTCTGCGCCTTTTGCTCAGCGTTGCATGTCCCTCCACATAATAATTCCGGTTACGAGCAGCCCGGGACTAACAACTGCAATTGTTCGCAAGAAATGGAAAACTTAGTAATTGCCGCGGCACAACACTTTAAAGCCACATACCAGCACACCTCCACACCTTTCCCGGGGCAGAGTCACATGTGTTGTCCGAGCCCGAGAGTTTTATGCAAATCTTCGCCACTCGCTGGCGGATGGGGGGTGAGACTTGAAAAAGTGACAATGCAGAACCCACACTCAGACACGTGCAGGGAAGATACACGAAGGACAGGACACTCCTCCTCCGTTGTTGGCAGTCCCTATTTCGCCTTGACTTTTTCCCAAACATTTCATGCCTCGGTTTTTTATTTTTTGTTTTTTTTTTTTTTTTTTTTGCTGTATGCAAGTTTGTGCAACTATTTTCCATGCGCATGGGCACAAAAAGGCAACCACCGCATGACTACTGCCAACTACGAGCCGGGGGAAGTCCCCAGCCCCCAGTCCCCAGTCTCCGACGGCGCCCTCAGCTCCGAACTGCCCCGTCCACAACCCTTAGCCCAGCATGTGGCTAGTGGCAGGCAGCCAACCAGAGCGTAGTGCAAACTGGAGCATTGAAACTATTTATTTGTTGTTGCCTGTCGGTGCGAGGAGGGGGGACTTTTTCTATTACGCGCTCGTTTATTACGGGAATTCCAGCTAACGCCTAAATGTATGCAGTTTTTCTGCTCCGCAAAGGGCCGAGAGCTCCAGATGCAAGAAATTCCATTCAATCAGTGGAGCGCTCCCATCGTCCTTTGTCCTCGTCCGGCCTGCGGTCAGAGAAGTCTTGAACCCTCGTCCTTTGGCTCCTTCAAATTCCTGCGCCGCGCACAAATTAAGCGATTCCCGGAGCCCCGCTCCCCGCTCTCGATTGATGGCCCACTGTCAATCGCTAAGCTCCTCAGTCAGAACCTGAATCACAATCAGAGTCGGAGTCAGTCTTTTGCAAGAAAGTTGAGGGCGAGGAACTGCGCGACCGGCGACAGAGACAGAGAGAACGACAGAGAAAGAGAGAGAGAGAGAGAGACCGGAGAGCGCAAAGAAAAAAGCGGAGAAAGCGAAACTTTTTAATGATGTAAAGTACAAAGTTTTCTGTCTTGTCGCTGGCGCAAGTAACTTGAGTAAACTTTGAGTTATGCCCTCGCAGCCTTAACATAGATGCGATGCGAATCCGGGGCAGCGGCGACGGCGACAACCTCAAAGAGCAGTCGACAGCGACAAGTTGGGAGGACATCCTTTCGCCCACAGGGACTCGATCGATCGATGCCCGGTCTGCGGGGACTCTGGCTGGTGTTTTGTCGTTTGTTAAAAGTTTTCAACACTCATTTTTATTATGACATACGCGAGAAGTACGAACCGAATTAGTCGGGATGCTGAAGGGCTGCAAATGCTGCGCTAATAAAATGCCAATTTGCTGCCATTGAATGGCTGCTTTATTGGCCGCCATTACAACTCGTACGCATAAAGGGCGCTGCCACATATCCTGGGCCCCTGCCCACACGCACTCGCATACAGGGACTCGTGCGTGCGCCAGGACCTTCTCTTGAAGGCATTTTATGACGGCAACATTTACACGCATAAAATATGCATGATAAAACTTTGTTGTTGCAATAAATCAGCCACGGCAGCGGACCCCGGACCCCAGATACCGAAAATTGTGCAACGCCTTGTGCTCCCCCCCGCCTGATGTGATTACAAAACCATTCGGAGTTAGTATGGGATCCTTCGCTCCGAATAAGGGCTGCTTATTTATGTCCTGCGTGATCTGCGTTCATCGGGATGCGGTCGTAATGAGTTCCTGGCGCAAATCACTTGCTGCTGGGTGGCAACCGGCGACCTACGCCCGCCCCTGTCCCGCTGTCAAACTACTTAAACTGCCATTAAACTATCGACAGAGTGCTGGATGGATGCTGGGGGAGAGAAAACTTTTGCGGGTTCCTCAATCAGAAATATTATAAAAAGGACGCCGAGCTTTGTTAGAGGTGCAAATGCCTCACAAACAGACAGACCAAGTCTCCTCCGCACACCATCCCTTGCCGCAAACTGCAGGAACTTTTTGGCCATTGTGTTTTGACTGCCTTTGTTGCATGCATAAAATATTTATGCGCTGGAAAATATGCAGCAACAAAAAGCGGAGGCGAATGCGGTACTCCTTTGCTGCAACTCCAGCGCCAGCGCCAACGCCAACGCCAATGCCAACGCCAGCTCCGGCGCCGTCGTCTCTCCATGTGCGTGCAACTTTTCACACTCAAATGAAATTACGAGAAAAAAAGGAAAACTTTGCTACTTAAATGTAGCGCTCCCATTGCCCCCTCTTCGCCGCTTTCTCTCCTTTCCCTCACCAACAGTTTATTGCTTTCTGCACTTTATCAACCATTTTGCCATGGCTCAGTGAACGCTCAATTGCTGACTGCCGGAGCGAGAGAGTGCGGAGCGGAGAGCGAGAGAGAGAGACAGTAAAGTTTTCATTAATAACGATTTTCCATTAACTATCGATTGATTTCGAGTCCCGAGGACAGCAGCATCCCAGTGGCAACAACAACGTTAAGTCGCAAGTAGCGAACGCACTTCAGACAATGCCTGCAACCGGCAGCTACAACAAAAGCAAAAGCAACAACAACAGCAACAACAAAAACAAACACAACAAGAACAACCACAGCCACGCCAACAACACTTGAGTCTATTTAAAACGCAAACAACAATAAACCGCCAGAGGGTGCCGGTCGATGGTGGGAAGGGTACGGTATGGCCGGGGCTCATAACCGAGGACAACGCCACCGCCGCCACGGCCGCCGACAGGAAAAACTCATTGAAAAGTTTTTCTTTTTTACACTTGGCGTGCTCTCCCATCCCCCATCCCCCACCCCCATCCACTGCCTGCACCTAAGCGGTGTATCGAAGGAGGAAGTTTTTAATTTTGTATCGCACCACTGCCAACTCTGGCTGATATGCGACGAACCTGGCTACGCTATTTCAGGTCGAGGTCTCACGGCACTCCTGTTAGATAGGACTCACTCTGGAGATATCTTGCGATGGTCAGCGTTGGATTTCTGCAAGAGGAGTTGATTCCACATGAAGAAATACTTCCTACTTGTACATGTTCACTTTAAGTATTGAATTCTGAGCTGAATTGCATAAAAGGAATACCTTTCCTAGCGCCAAACCAATCACTTATTTATAGAGATTCTATATGGCCTTTTGCACACAGAACTGAAGTCAAAACTTCACAATTTCCCCCTATTTGGGAATTCTTTAGAGTATGGTCACCTCGACTTTTCACGACTTCTCTACCAAGGACAGGGGTTCTTGTTGCTACACGCGTACCGTTCGCCTGCCCTTTGGTTGCTCTTGCGACTATTACGGGAATTTCCTTTGTGTAGGTCGCCGGCATTGCGTTTTCAGATATTTTTTTCTATTTCTCCCGGTTTTGTTTTGCTTCCACCATTTTTATATAGCCAAAGCCCGCTCGCGCGCCCAATATATATAAATTATTGCATAAAGTTTGGCGCTAAGTTGCAAAAAGTTTCCTTTTCATTGCTGCTGCTGCTGCGGCGGCCGGGCCGAGTCGAGCAGGCGGAGCAGGCGGAGCAGGCTGAGGCAGCGTGAACGACACACAATAGTCTATAAATCTTTATGGTCAACAGAGATTACATGGGCCCAGACGCGGCGAAGAAAGCCTTCGTGTAGTTTACTGCCCCTGGCAGAGCCCCTCCACTCCTTCCCCTTTTGGCCTTAGCAGCTTTTTAGGCGCTGTGTGCGTTGTTTTGATTTGTGTGCGCTCCTATGCTATGCCAGCTGTAGTGGCAGTTGTTGTGGCTTTTCCGATTGTTACGGCGCGGATCGAGGGCGAAACAGGCAGAGCGGTCAGAACGGGGCGGGAACGAAGCATATGGCCATAAAAATGCGGTGCAGACGTGCTAGATACTAGATAAATCATGCCAAAGCCCCGAAAAGTATGCAATGCTGGCAGCGAATGAATAGAAAATTCTTGTAAAAATCAGCACAGGGATTCCCCCAAGTGCCGCAACAAAAGCAAAAGCTAGCTGCAAATATATGTTCATACATACTATATGTAGGAATAGATGTGCAGCTCTCTCGGGGCACACCTTTAATTGCTTAAATTGTTCTCGTTCCGTGCGACCTTCGGCGAACGACTCGCAGTTCGATTTCTCGTGGCCCCATAAACAACTTTTCAAAAGTATAAAAAAAGGGAGAAACGTGTATAGGTTTACCGTTAGGATCATTTTACATAAAAATGCAATAAATAGCTTCAACAAAATTTATGGTGCCTCCGGAGGAAGGACGGGGAAGGAAGGATTTAAAGGACTGCCCCTTCTTCCGCGCCGGACTCACTCGTAAATGTCAAATGTCGTGTGCGCTGGGCTAAGGGCGCCTTAAAGTATGCTTATAAATTGCTCTAAATAGCAATTTTGGCTGCTCCCACCCCTGCTTCTTCGTCTTTGCCTCTACATTTCTCGTTTCAAGGAGTGCTAGAACGCCGAAGCCGAAGCCGGAGCCAGAGCACTCGCTCCCGGTGTCGTGTCATTTGTTCGTTTTCTTTATTAGTGTCATGTATTTTTATAGTTCAAAGGACATTTGAATGATTGAATGAACTGTTTGTGCCCCAACCAGCTGCCCCACATCCATCCCATCGCTTCCCCGGGGTGGCTTGCTTGACCGAAAACGAGTTGCGCGCATGATTTCATCCCTTGCAGCGACGGGTTGCCTGCCCTTACGTGCGGTCAGCTCCTGCTCCTGCTCCTACTCTGGCTCCTGGTCGATGTCCTGGTCAGCGGCGGTCCCAGGCACGTTTCATCATGGCCAGCTTGTTGTTGGTGTGGCGACTACATCAAATAACGACTATTGACTACGCCTGTGTGGCGCTTCGTGTCGTCGTTTCCCGACCCACTCTCTGCATGCACGTGTAGGGTTACACGTCGCCCCTCGTTCCTAGGTCTTACTCTTCGTAGTCCCCTGACCCAGCACCATCCCTCCCGAGACCCGGTCGCTGCTGATGATGATGTTGTCGCCAGTGTCGCCA
>JAEIIH010031502.1:0-15977 GCA_018904745.1 Drosophila orosa
TAGGGTCCTTCACTGCGTTGCAAACTTCTGACTAAAATTATAATACCCTGCAAGGGTATAGAAATTATATAAATATATTCATATTTAAATGTACGATACTAGATATTATACGCATACACTTATATATATGCATCACTGTACAATTCTAAAGTTCATGTCGTGTTTACCGGGCAATAAACCAACTAACTTGACTTTATCGGGCAATAAACCAACTTACTTGACTTAGACAAATTAGAGAAACTCGTTTCATTCACCAAATGTAGCTTCAAATTTCTCAAATAAAGTACAGATAACAGGAGCGATCAGTGGTTCAATTAATCTCATTGTCGAGCATCCCCGACTGTGGCGTTCTTAAATGTCGTTTATTTGAAATTAACACTTTACAAGATACCAATATGCAATCCTTTATGTACAAATAGTCGGGCATCGTAGGGGGCGCGCAGTTTGAGATGAGAGCAGCGCAAGCAGAAACGCTTATCACATGAGCACAGAATCGGGGATCCAAAATGTGATGGGACGGATGTATAGTTGGTGGTTGGATGTTGCATATGTCATGGCGGCCGTGTGACATCGTGGTTGCGGTGCATCGTTGTCGTTGAGGGGATTTACATAAATACGTTTAATGTTTAATGAGAAGAAGGTTGTGGATTTGAGGCTATATACAGTTGCAGAACGAACCAAACAATTGCGACCTGTGTGGAGCTAGAAGAATGAAATAATGGAAGGTTCTTTAAATAAAGCGAATACATAAAATGTAATATTCTACAAGAAATATTCATAAAATATTTTCTTATTACAACTTAAATTATAAATGCATTTGGAAAAACCATTTTAATGTCTATACATCATTTGAGAAGCTGTCTAATTTTATTTATGAATTAGTTACCAAGCTGAAACTATAAAACCTTCTACATTGGTATTTGATTACCTTTTAATATCAATCTTTCAGGTTTATTTACTATTATCCTTATATGCCTTATTATGCCTGAGCACTTTAAGTGATCTCCGAGAAATGGTATTGAGGTTTCTATTGATAAAAAAATCTTCGAATATTAAAAAAAATGGATCTGTCCCGATTCCGTGGCATATATTCAAATTCTAATCAATTCTAACAAATATTTAATTTAATATTAACATTTTTATGTTACACACTGCTGAGGTATGGAAACTCGATTCTGAAAGACATAAATATTAGGAAAATATAAAATTATTTATTTCCAGCCCCTCTGCATATGCTGATACTTAAAATAAAATCATTGATATACATTATTTTCCTGATTTAATCATACACATACAATATCTTATAAAGAAACGCTCACCTCACGACTTGGCTGCTGCCTGACGTTTGGCCACAATTTTGCCCTGATCGCGACTGTTGATGACCTCGGCATGGAAGCCCGTCTCCCAGTCGGCGTAATACTTCACCGTGCGCACATTGCCATCGGGCTCCACCAGGGAGTACTCTCCCTTGACCACGTCGCCGTCGCGCTCCTCCTTTTGGTGCTTGTTATCGCCCGTGTGGGGATCATTTACGGCGTACTCGAAGGCGTAGCGTGGATGGGCATCCTGTGGGACTCATCAGTATCAGCATTTACTCGGAAATGGAGGCAAAATCACTTACAAAGTGCTCCAGATGCTTCTCGGGCACCACCTTCAGCAAGGCCGGCTGGGCCACTGGCGCTGACTTCAGGTAGGCTGTTGCCGCCACAGGGGCGTGGCTGCTTAGCGCCGACACACTGGGAGCATAGCGATAGAATCCTGCCCCTAGGGGACCAATGCCACCCACTCCGTGCGAGTATCCGCTGAGGGAGGAGTCCAGATGGGCCAGCGAGGAGCTGGCTGGGGCCAGACCGGATCCATGGGTCAGCAGACCGTGATAGTTGAGGGCTGGAGATACCGCCGCGTGTCCCAGGGAAATGGCCCCGTAGTAGCCGCCATCGTGACCTGCAGCACCGTGACCCAAGCTACCTGGAGGTTGACATATTAAAGGCATTTATTTATAAGGAATTGGATTTCTAATTGTTACTATAAGTAATTTAATAAAATAAAAATTGTTTAAATTTAGCTCAAACCAAATTCATGTAAATATGTAAGGATGGCACTCACCCGCATGAATTCCGTAGGCGGTGCTGCTGGCCAGCTTACCTCCCAAGCTGTAAGCCGGAGCCGAGGTCAACTTGGTCAGAGGCGCACCCAGCAGGGCGGCTCCGTGTCCGTGTCCACTGGCTCCGTAGCCCAAGCCGACTCCCAGTCCCAGTCCGATCGGAGCACCGACCTTCGTGACCGCAGGACCAGTGCTGTAGTGGCCCACAGCTGGGGCGGCGTAGGCGGCCACCTTGGCGATCGCTGGAGCGGCTGCAATGGTTGCTACTGCGGGCTTCGACACATACTGATGGGACACAGCTCCCGAGCTATATCCGGAGCCACTTCCCCCATACCCTGTGGCCACTTTGGTGATGGCAGGACCGGTTGAGTAAGTGGCCAAAGCGGGAGCGGCGGCGATGGCGTGTCCCGTGGATATGTGGCTCACAGCTGGAGCTGCGTAGGTGGCCACCTTGGCTATGGCGGGAGCTGCAGAAATGGCCACTGCGGGCTTGGACACATACTGATGGGACACAGCTCCCGATCCACTAGCTCCGTATCCATGGCCATATCCATATCCAGTGGAGACCTTGGCGATGGTCGGAGCTGACGAGATGGTGGAAATAGCAGGGGCGCCGTAGGAGGCTATCTTCGAGAGGGCAGGACCAGTGGAGTAGCTGGAAATGGCTGGAGCTGCGTAGGTAGCCACCTTGGCTATGGCAGGAGCTGCTGAGATGGTGGACACCGCTGGCTTCGATATGTACTGGTGGGAGACGGCTCCTGAGCCGCTGATTCCGTATCCTGTGTCCAATTTAGTGGGCAACGCGATGGCAGGAGCCGCTGGCAAGTAGGCCTTGGAAAGGACTGGAGCCACTGGTGCTACAGCGATCGCAGGCTTCGATACGTACTGATGGGAGACAGCCCCATGGCCAGATCCGCCATAGCTGGTTGCGATTTTTGTGAGACTGGGAGCAGCTGAGTAGGTGGAAATGGCGGGAGCAGCATAGGTCTCCACCTTGGAGATGCCAGGAGCTGTGGCATAGCTTGAGATTGCTGGAGCGGCATAGGCGGATACTTTGGCGATGGCAGGAGCAGCTGAAAGGGCCACCGCTGGCTTGGAGATGTACTGATGGGAGACAGCTCCTCCTAAACTGTATCCTGAGCCACTTCCCCCGTAACCAGTTGCCACCTTGGCCACCACTGGCGCCGCCGAGTAAGTGGATATGGCGGGAGCGGAATAGGTGGCCACCTTGGCGATGGCTGGAGCAGCTGAAATGGCCACTGCGGGCTTGGACACATACTGGTGGGAGACAGCTCCAGACCCACTTCCGCCGTAGCTGCCTGAAATCTTTGTGACAGCGGGGGCGGAAGAATACGTGGCCAAGGACGGAGCGGATGAGTACGTGGCCACTGCTGGCGCAGCTGCGGGATAGGCGGCCACTATGGGCTTGGAAATGTACTGGTGTGACACGTCCGCTGCCTGGCTGTAGGCCACCTTGGTGAGAGCAGGAGCTGCGGAGTAGGTGGATACGGCCGGAGCGGCATATGTGGCCACCTTGGCGACGGCAGGAGCTGTGGCATATGCTGGAGCTGCTGAGATGGCCACGGCTGGCTTGGACACGTATTGATGGGAGACGGCTTCATGGCCATAGCCCGTTGCAATCTTGGTGACAGCGGGAGCTGTGGCATACGTGGAGATGGCGGGGGCAGCATAGGTTGCTACCTTGGCAATCGCTGGCGCTGCTGAAATGGCCACCGCTGGCTTAGACACATACTGGTGAGAAACGGCTCCATGGCTGTATCCGGAACCACTTCCTCCGTATCCAGTTGCCACCTTGGCAACCACTGGAGCAGCCGAGTAAGTGGATATGGCGGGAGCGGCATAGGTGGCCACCTTGGCGATGGCAGGAGCCGCTGAAATGGCCACTGCGGGCTTAGACACATACTGGTTGGACACGGCGCCCGATCCACTCACTCCGTAACCCGAAGCTACCTTAGACACAACTGGGCCCGACGTATAGGTGGACACTGTGGGGGCAGCATAGGTGGCAATCTTTGAGATGGCTGGACCAGTGGAGTAGCTAGAAATGGCTGGAGCCGCATAGGTGGCCACCTTGGCAATTGCTGGCGCCGCTGAAATAGCCACCGCTGGCTTCGACACATACTGGTGCGAGATGGCCCCCGATCCTGAAGCTCCGTAGCTGGTGGACAGTTTGGTGACTGCTGGGGCGGACGAGTAGGTGGCCACCGCAGGGGCGGCATAGCTGGCCACCGCTGGAGCGGCATAGCTGGCCACCGCAGGGGCAGCATAGCTGGCTACCGCTGGGGCGGCATAGCTGGCCAGTGCGGGTTTCGAGACGTACTGGTGGGAAACGGCTCCTGAAGAATGGCCCTCATAGCTGGCAGCCACCTTGGTGATCGCGGGTCCCGGGGAGTAGGGAGCTATGGCCGGAGCTGCTGCTGGGTAGGCGGCAACAATTGGCTTGGAGAAGTACTGATGGGACACGTCCGCCGCCTGGCTGTACTTGGTTATGGAAGGAGCATAGCTGGCGGAGTATCCGGTTCCATGGGAGGACAGCAAGGACGAAGTAGTGGCCAACTTTATAGCTGGAGCGGAGTAGGTGGACACCTTGGCAATCGCCGGGGCTGCATACGAAACCGATGGCGAGTAGGTGGCTATCTTGGAGATTCCAGGCGAGATCTGTCCGTAGCTGTAGCCCGGTGTGCTGTAGGTTTCCACCTTGGAGTAACCCGGAGTGGCCTTGGCGTAGGCGTAGCCGGGCGAGCTGTAGGTCTCCACCTTCGTGGTCACCGGTGGCGCATAAAAGGGAGCGCTTGGGGCCGCCGGAGCGGTATATGTGGCCACCTTGGATATTCCGGGAGTGGCCGAGCTATAGCTATATCCCGGCGAGGTGTACGTGGCCACTTTGGTAAGGCCCGGAGACGGTGGCAGATACGAGTTGTCCAACTTGGGAGCCGTTAGCACAGTTTTGGTAATAGCAGGCGATACCAAGTTCTTGATTTCTATTCCGGACGGCACCACGGTGGCGTACTTGGCAGCCGGGGACTTCTCCGCGTAGGTTATACCCGCTCCATACTCTGCCGAGGGTGAGAACAGAGCCTTCTGCACCGGGGCTATGTACTTATTGATCTGGGTCACTCCACCGTGAGACAAGCCCTCGATGCCGGCGGTGGACTCATAGGAGGCGCCTCCGCTGCCCACCGAGGTGTGCAGGACATGGCCGTTCTCCGAGTATGTGGAAATCGCCGGGCTCTGGCTGTACTTGGTCACCCCGGGCGAGATGGAGAACTTCACCTCCGCCGGCGGAGGATACGAGTAGCCAGCAGTGGCAGCGTGAACGCAGGGCAAGATCGGGGGTGCCAGAGTGGGTGAGGGGTCCGCCAGCACCACGCCGAGAACGCCCAGGAGGACGATCAGATGGAACTAAAACGGAAACGGTTAGGGATGTGGGCCAATATAAATTAGCAGATGCTTTGGGAAAGAAATTACAGCGTATCGAAATATATATAGAATATTGGCGAGATGCATCCACTGTAAATTTGATTTCAATTAAAATCATTGCGATGATTAATTTTTATTTTTTATTCAATTACAGGCCAAAAATCTCTATTTTCCGATTCTTCTTATGAATTCTATAGCAATTTGTAATCCGATGATGACGAAATTTTTAAAATATAGTTAAAATTACATTATCTTGAAGTAACCGAAGTTTTATGAGTTTATTTAATAAGTTCAGCAATTATAGGATATAGTTTTCTGATCCGGATAATTTTTATTAAGTGTCATCGCAAAAGTACAAAATCACAGTTTGCAAAGTTTCAAGTTGATATCTTTAAAATTGACGGAGTTATTAATTTTGGCCAAGCAAAGTGGTCGGCTGGAGCATACGGCTGGCCAGATACGAAAAGTTACGAGCCGAAAAGAAAAAATATGTTTAAATAAATGAAATAAATAGATTATATATATAAAGGAGTGCATTTAGGTTTATAAAAATATGTTCGCACAGCCTCAAAATATGCCGTACGCTCTTTTATATTAGAATAAATGTTAAAGCATTAATTTTGTTTCTGAAAATTTCTCTTCTTCTTTTTAAATTGGACTTAGACAAGAATATAACATTTATGATGCATTTATTCAACCTTTTCAATATCACAAAAAATTGTGGTTTAGGCATTTAGACTTTGTATTAAGTTTTCTGATTTAAATAATTATGTTATTATGTTATAATGTCGCCTATTCATTTTCCTAATCAAATTATTTTAAATAAAATCGAATATAAACATTAGGTTTTGTCTTTCATCTAAATTGTTCATTACATTTCAGTTTTAATATCTTTTAAAGATCTTAACCACATTTAGAACTGCTGTTGTGTCCTTTTAATGTTTTCTTGGTACGTTCCACAGTATTTTATTGCAGGACCCACCTTCATATTTTCACTATTCGAATTCAGCACACACGAGGTTTGTTAAAGGATTCACGAACTATATAGATTCTTAGTTGAGTTACACAGCATTGGCACTTTTCAAAAAAGAATTCACAAGCTGGCGATCCTTGACAGTTCGATTGGAATTAATCCTGTGAGTAATCCTTGGGCGACTATATCTAAATTCGAGCAGCGCTTGACTTGAATTATCCAAAGTGCGCTTAGGAAACGCAACGCGGATCGTATCGAAACGGATCGAATCGAATCGAGTCGGATCGGATCGGATCGGATTCGGGATGTAGAGCAGAGCCACGCGGCCGACTGGACTGGACTGTTGGCCAGCCCGGCCCTATAATCGCTTATATACGTTCGGTCAGTTGGCCAACACTCGCGAAAAGCTCGCACTCGCACGCATGCGCAGCAGCCACGCACCAGTTTGGCGACAAAGCGACAAAAAAGTGCCACTATATATGTAGCAGAAATGAAAAACCGAATCGAATCGAATCGGATCGAAAAATGGATCTAGCTGCAAGGAAAGAGCCGAGTGAGTGAGCCGACTTTGGCGCGTGCAGATGAAGAATCGATGACTGTTCGAGCCAGCTTTGTTCTCTCCCAACTGAAAACTGAAAACTGAAAACTGAAAACTGAAACTGCAACCTGCCCTGGCCTGGCCAATTGTTTGGCCCCACCTTCGCTCGCAGCCTCAGTGGGTAACGTTAACGTTTTATTAGATCATAGTCGCGAACGCCTCGGCTCAAAAATAAACCGATCGCAAAATGCGCGTGGTGCATTGTTGGCCAAGTCACTTTTTTGCCACAGTTTTATTTTCAGTTTTGTTTTTTTTTGCTTTTGCATACTCGTATGCTTTTAAAGCGACTTAATTTGATTTAGATTTTAATCGCGCCATTGCGTGTAGCTCTGGAAAAATATATCCATACGCAACTCGCCAGACCCCCAAGCCGAAAAAAAATCA
Source organism: Drosophila orosa (assembly GCA_018904745.1). Lineage (NCBI taxonomy): Eukaryota > Metazoa > Arthropoda > Insecta > Diptera > Drosophilidae > Drosophila > Drosophila orosa. The sequence goes on from JAEIIH010031502.1 coordinate 7,501, forward strand.
TGTAAAATATTTAGAAAAAATAGAGAGCAATGTAGAAAATAAAGCAAGAATCGTGGTATTAATGTCGCTATCAATAAATTGTGTCTGCCCATGTGTGTGAGAGTGCAGTCATGCGAGTGCGAGTGAGTGTATGTGGTGTGCGTGCCGTGGGCCTTGATTGTGCATTAGTTGGCTAAAAGGCGCATTGCCACATCATAATACGATACAATATGTGGCTAATAGAATAGCCGGGAGATACGGCCGAAGTGTTGACTTGTGGGCAATTAAGGTCACTATGCATCGAGTGTCACCCTCGCAGCGAGGGTGTGCGTGGATGTCGAGAAAACGGCCGACTTAATGGGCCAAGAAGCCTGATAAATCGCACGGCTGACATGGCGATTTGAAGAGACAAGTCAGGGAATTCGAAGTAAGTCTTATGTTTTTTGCTTTGTTCTGTGATGGCGGTGATTAAGTGCAGTGTTGACGCCATAATAAATATTCTTTTTTTGGTTATTCCAAACTTGGAGCATATTTCGAAATATATATATATATGTATATAAATACATATAGCTTGTTATTGATTTTTATTTTACTTTAATTTTGTGAAAATTCATAATTTATCATTTATATATTTATCATTTAGCGATATCATAAAATGTATCCCTAATAACATTTTTATTTATTGGCCTAACAACTAAATCAATAATTTATGGCGTCCAGGAGTGATGTCTTGATGATTAATCCTTAATTATTTTAATTTAGTGTATTAATATAATAAACTCACGAAACCAAAAGACTACAAGTACCTTTAAATGCAAATTATTTGCCTTAAATAATTTCTTCTATTTGAGGCATAGATAACTTTCCCTTTGGCAGTTTACCATTCGATTTATACAAATACTATACACAGTCCCTTTGAAACAATACAGTAAATACTGATAGTAAATATATTATCCTGCGGAACAAACACTCTATAAATTTCCCACAATTATATGTTCCTTTCCCAGCCATCTTATGTAATAAAGCTATCCACAATCGATTACTAAACCATTTTGCCTTTTGGCCAAGTCCAGACGTCGCCCACGATCTTACTGTCCACGGCTTGGAAGCAATTTCACACGAGGCGCGGAAAATGCTTTTCCAGTCATAAACACAGGCCATTGGGCTACCTAAAGTCATAATTTTGTGCCTCGAAAGCGGTAGCAGCGGCTTATCCTGCAGCTTTTGCCGTTTGCATCGACTGCCCCGCTGGCAGCACGCATACGCCATGTTGTGCGCCAGCCAAGCCCGTCGGCCTTTCTTAAAAATACACGCAATATTTGCACTCTAGTTAGCATTAACTAAAACTGGTTCGAGATACAGGCAAATATTTGCTGGGCTTGTAACGCGGAGTCTCGTAGAATTCTTGGGCGAGATCGGCAGATTGCAGCGACATAAAATCGGCGATTTTAAAAAATATGTATGGGTTTGTGTCCGTATAAATAAAAATGTTTACGCATGGCGATATTGAATGAGCGACAAACCATCTAGATATAGGATTCGCCGCGATACAAAGTTAAATGTAAATGATCTAGTCGGGGCGAAAATCAAGATTTTTCAATTAAAATCCCGCGGGGGGAGGCTGCCGCTTTGATTTCGTCATGATGCTAAGTAGGCATGGTCGTGGGGCAGCCATGGCCAGCTGTAAGCCGGAGCTGTTTGCTGGATCTGTATCCATGGAGCTGGCTCTATAAGCCCGCAGATCGTTTCGTTTCTTTTCGTTTCGCCAAACTTACGCAACCCGCGAGACCTGTGCGCGTGCGCATGCGTGTGTGTGACAAATGCGTGGCGCGGCGAACTAAACTCGTCCGGCGATCAGCCTGAAGTAGGTTAAAATCGGCGCAGCTGACTTTTCGGCTTGCGTTTGCAAATGTTGAAAAATTAAAATTCAATCAAATTGCGAAAACTGTTCGCGAAAAGCCCAAAAATCAACGAAAAAGGCTGCCCGACAGCCCCAAAACATGTTTCATGTTCAATTAACAGCAGCAGCGGGACGGTACCTGACCCGATCGAAGTCGGGAAATGTACGGGAAAAGTCGGGAACACTTTCGGACTTAAGGCTTCTGCTGTCTTCTCCGATAAAAATCGCATCATGCAACACCCAATGGCCGGGGCTTAATTGGCCCACAAGGTTTATCGGCTGCCACCAGCTCTCGATCTGGATCGGCATTCTTTTCCAACCCCAAAGCGATTGCGTGTCGCGGTCTCTAGCCTTTTTGCTCTTTTTTCTGGTCTGGGCTTCTAATTGAAATGTCAACGCGTATGCTGCTCAATCAATTTTCCAGCCAGCCATTTATGGTTGGTTTTATTTCGGCGAAACTTCGCCTAGATTTCACATCACTAATCGTCTGGCCAGGAGTGTGTCTTGCCTTTTTTCCAGCTGGGTGTTTTTAATTGATTTGCCCGGCATGCGGTGTCGATCGCAAGTCAGGGACAATGTGGCGGCGATGGCTGATGGCTGCCAAATGGCAGACTTCAAGACTTCAGACTCGGCGGACAGCTAATTAAATGCGGTCATAAGGAGCGCATAAATGACATCAGGTGGCAAGGGGACATGCTTTTTAATTAGGACTACGAGACTTCAATTTTGAGTACCATTCAATTTACATTTTACACAATTTTCGAAACAACAGATACTTGGTCACAAATAATAGGTACAATTAGAGTAGCTTAGAGTTTTATCAACACTTGATTTTCTGTGTACTGAGTTACGCTTTTTCCAGACAAAATATATGGTGTTTTACGTAAAGAGAATATATGTAAACTGGTTTGTTTATGTATGAATGTATTCTATAGCTGGAACATACTGTGCTATTTTAGAATGTTGAGTTTTTTAGAGATGGAATAATATTTTAATCTATAAATAAGACTGTTATTGAGAAATTAGCGCATTATTTCATTTGAGCTTGGGAATATTCTTTGCAATGAAATAATTATTAGATTGCGAACTAAAAATTTAAGATTTAAGTTTTTTTTTACATTTTCCAATTGTGCACTTTGATCGTGAGAACATTGGTAATAAAGCTTATAAAAATAAAGATCAGACAGAAACTGAAGTTTAATTTAGGTATCTTATTCAAAATTCTATCAACACAAGCTTCATTATACCGTTGTACTTGGTAATGTTGATAATATATATTTAATTTATGAGGTCCTCATATTTTCTTTTGGCATTAAGTACTGATAAGTGTACCTGTTGAGAATGAACAACGTTACTTATATACGTTATTTACATATATGTGAGTTTGGTGCATAAAAATGAATTATTCTTTCTAATAACATAGAAAGGACATGCCTGAGACTATTTACCATAGAAAAGACTGAAAACGGATTCTCATGTCACCTATTTAAAGCGAAGAACTTGAAAAATAAATATAGATTCTTACAAAAGCTCAACCAGTAGACTGGTTTACAGTGGAGTGTAAACTAATTTTTATTAGACTTTTTAACATATTGGTCCTTCGAGCCGGATAGCCCAGTACCCAGTAGTAAGCTGAAATAAAGGACTAAACTTAGAATATTAATGACATAATTTGACATACTAAGTTAGGCAATAATGGATTTTAATTGAATTGCACTTAGGTAAAGCTGATAAGCCGGATGTCGCAGCATACCATAAGTAGTTGTAAACAATATTATTTACGGAGCATACTGTCGGGGGCCAATCGATTCACAGTTTGCTCTGTGCTCTCATATGGAAGGTTGATTTCATTTGCATTCGTAGAAGGTTACTCTAGGATCGACCCTCTTCGGAGCCACCTCAGCCACGCTCACATTTCGGCCTAGAAGAGTGTCGTAAACATTTGTCATAATTAACACAGATTAGGCGCTCGGCATTCTTAATGACCGCTACGCTGCATTTGACCAACACCGCGGCTAATCCAATTTAGCTAATCTCATGCATAACTAGTTCGACCACAGATCGGCTATTCTAATTACAGGTGCGATTTTGGTTTCGATTGCGAGTGTTAGTCTTGGGCACTCGCACTTTTGGCCACCGCTAAATGCTGCGTATGGCATTGACTTGGATTTCGAGCGAATTGAGTGCGATCAGGGACCAAGTGCCAGGCGGCAGAGTGGCAAAAAATTGATTGCTTATATGCAAATCGCTCCCACATTGCGATCGCAATGGATTCTAGGCGAACCAGTTCCAAGCACCAGCACCAAAGTGATGGCAATAAAAAACGATGCTCATAAACGGAGAGTGCGCTGCGGAATCACTTAGCGCGCTTTGAGACGCGTGAGAAATGCCTCAAAATCGTCGGAGTGCAACAGATTCTCAGACTCTCAGCGCAAAGCGATTGCAGAGGCGTGCTGCAGCGCTCCCAATTAAATAATTTACAATTTTCTAGATTAGGCGCCGCCTCCGTGCACCGACATTGAATGTCGATTGGGCTATGAGTCAGATCTGCGCTCATACTGCGAGTGGACTCATGTATCTGCGACTCTTGAGACTTAGATCCGGTTTGGGGCTCGCCGGAGTCGTCAGTGGAAAAGCTGCCCCGCTGACACGCACGCCTTTTAAGGATCGGGTGGGATCCCGAGCCAGGGGCAGAGACCGAGCCCGATCCCTCTGTCTCTCCGCCCCAGTGAACTCTGGCCAAAAGCAATTAGCGGCCTAAACAAATTTGAGAGACAATTCTCAGAAGTGCCAGCTTGGCTTATGCATTGCATTGCATTCGCATAATTTGCTGTCAAATCGCACGCGTTTTTGTGGCATACCCTTTCTAGGGGTAGTTTGATTTATACCTATACGATATATATGTATACATATAATGTAAATAAATGCAAATGTTGGCAAACTTACCGCAATATTTTAACTACAATTTTTAAAGTCTGGGGAATAATTATAATATCAGTATATTATTATACAAATTTAAATTAGGGATGAATATCTATATGATATCGTGCTCGTATCGAAAAAATCGGAATTATAATAATAATTAATTATAAAAATAATATGCAGATTTTTTCTGCCATCTCTATTTTCTGATAATTGATTTAAATTTTGTTTATATTATTTAATTTGAAAACATATTATTGTTAAGTAACCTAACCAATTTTGAATAAAGGAATTCTTTGGGTATTGGAATTTTTGAATAGGAAGAGCATTTCCACACTCTTGCACACACTTTTGGGGCGTTTTCGTGGTTGCGTTGTCGACTTGAAATAATTAATGCGAACTGGTGTTAATTTATGGTTGTCGCTTTCGTTGTCGGATGGCGTTGCTGCTGCTATTGCCATTGCATGGCCTAATCACAAAACTCAATTGGAGGTTGGGCACTGCTGGAAAGATCAGAAGTCGGGATCTTTGGCTGCTTGTTAGCAATTTCCTGTCAGCCCACGAATTTTCTGGCTTATTGTTTTGTTTTGGGCCAGAGCTCGATGATTTATGATGGAAATCTCAGGCAAGTGCAGCTATAAATTTGATTCCGCAAGACTAAGTATTGAACTGGGTACAAGGAGTGTGGGTTTTATTAGCTAAATTGTACATAAAAACTGAAATTATCAGTCAAATAACACTGTATTATATTACTATATACTTAACTGGGTGGTGGTGAACTGTCTGCTTAAAATTTGATTAATCAATAGATAGGAGGCTGAAATATTAATTAAATAATATGTTAAACATATAACATTTTCAAATAATATTTGTAAAGCTGGAGATCCCACACGGTATATATTACAAAATTCATTTTAAAGAATGATTAAGGAAACGCTTTTAGAAAAATTAATTTATTAAAAACCATAACTAAGGGTTACACAACTAAGCAAATAAATTACTCATACAACGAACGAAATAAATAGAGGAGGAAACACTGCGGGCTGCCTACGGGTCTAGACCCCCTCCAAGGTGCTATAGCTACCGGGCTGGAAACTGTGTCCGCCCGCGTACATGGGCACCATGTGCTTCTTGTCCTTGCTCACCATGCTCTGCACCAGGCTGGCCGACGCCGCTCTCAGCTCATCCTCCTCGGCGTCCTCGAAGTCGTCGTCCTGGACGTTTGGGAAGAGGACAGGACCCGACTTGCCGGGTCTCTGGGCACGTGGCTTCTGCGTGGGGTGGAATGGACGCAGCTTCTTGGGCTTGCGGTGGAAGTAACTTGAGTAATCCGGGCGGGAATAGCTCTTTGAGACGCCCTTGTACTTGTAGTGCTTCAGTCCCGGCGTGGTGTGCACCACCTTCTTCTGATGTATGTGGTTCGATATTCCCTCGGGAGGAATGCTAACCCGGGGCTTCGAGGGCGAGAAGCTGGTGTGCAGGGACTGCTGAGGGATCGAGGGCTTGTGCAGGTAGTTGTGGGGCAGTTCCTTGGGCTTGTAATGGTCGTAGTAGCCGTGGTGCGAGTGAATTGGCGATCCTGTGGTGTAGTAGGGCCGGTACTCGCGGGGCTCGTTCACAATGACCGCCTTCCAGTCACCCTCCTGCACCGCATAGGTGGGCTGCAGCTTCTGGGAGTAATCCTCCAGCTTGTGGGCCGCAGCTATCTGCTTGTAATAGGTTTCTCTTGCCTGCTGCAGACGATCCCTGATGCCAGGGTCCATGTCCATGGGCACCTGCTTGATCCTCGCGTGCGGCTTGATCTCAATCAGGCTGGGGATCTTGGGGTGCGAGTGCGTCAGGTCCTCAATGGGCCTCTTGAGTGGCTTTATGTCCGAGCTCAGGACAATGTGCTCCTGGTCCTTGCTGTAGTGGTTTATCTTCGACTGGGAGGTGTCGTCGTTCACGTGGTTGCTGCCCTCCGGGGTCTCCGTAATCGGATGTGAGTTGGCTCCTACCGTCTTGACGATCGCGTTGAAGCCCTTCTTGGCATCCGCAGTGTAATGGACGGTGCGTATAGAGCCGTCAGGCTCCAGGATGCTGTAGTGACCCTTGACCCCGTCGCCGTCGCGGGACTCCCACTGGGACTTCACGTCGCCCGTATGCAGGTCCTTTACACCGTAACTAAAGGCATATCCCGGATGTTCCTGAAAAGAGAAACGAATTAGCCAAGTGTGATTGAGGGCGATACAGAAAACGCGCCTAACGTGGCCCCAAACCGCACCTAAAAAATCGTATACACACTTTTCGACAACCCCAATGGCTGTGTCAACGTCTGTAGAATTTTATATGTTTTCTTGACGACCAACGAAAAAAAATGCCAAATAAAAAATGAAACAAATGCAACGTTTTTGTGTCAAGGCGAAAACGCGCGCTGTGCACAGTTTGAAAGCCACTGGAGGAGGCATTTGGGTTGCTGGGTTGGGTTTCTCGGTTCTTGGCCACATGGGACTGGGTTTTCTTTTGATCTGCAGCCGACATTGAAGTCAAAGCAATGTAATTATTAATTAAGAGTACGAGTTAACCCTAGGAAACTAAAAAATACTTTAAGTAATATAAATAAAACCGGACTTTTAGGTACTACAACTGGATAAGTACCAGTGCAGGTAAAGAAGTAATAATAAATTTGAAAAAAATATAGAAGAAATAAGAAATATAAAAAAAATATTTTTAATTATTAAATCTGTCTAATAAAAAACTGTATCTACGGAAACATACCCTAAGATACTTAAAAAAACGTATGAATAAATATATATAATTTGTATTAATATAATTTTCTTCATAACTTTAAATTCTATTATTAATTTATACAAATCGAAAGAGTGTCTCTATAAAATCTTAATGCTTTTAATGGCAGTGCATGTATAATAATAGTGTTAAATGCAAATGACTTTAATTTAAACTTAAATGACATTCTAGATTGTTATTTATAGCCAACATATAGCCACGCATTAACCCCATAAAGCCAGCCACTAAATAAACCTAAAAATTTACATAAATTCAATTAATATAAAATGTAGAGCATTCGGTGTCAGCTGGACATGCTGGCTCTGCTGGTTAGTTCGAGTGCCTGTGCGTCCCCCTTCTTTTTTGGCACCTTCAGTATTTCTAAGGCAAATTGCAAAAGTTTTTCGCATACTTTGGCGCTGGCTTCAATTAAGCGCAGAAGTCCATAAATGGCCACGCACACACACGCACCCAAACGCGAGCGGTTTTCATTTTTCTTCTCTTGGTTATTTTTCGTAGATACTATTGGTAACTATTGGTTACTTTTCTGTTCGCTGCCTATCAATTTTGGCCGCAACTCCCTGCCCCGCTGTCGCTGTCGGGACGAAACAAATGATTACAAGCGAGTGTAACCTGAGCGGCAGCCGTCGGACGCACGTCCCTCTTTATGAACTACAGTACCACCTCATAGTAACGAATGCATTTACTGAGTTTAGAATTTTGTCTGTTTAAGTATTCACTTTTCATTAAACACTCCTGCCTTGCTCTGAATATTATAAAAGTGAAGAAGAGCCATTAGACAAGTTCGTGTCATTAGCTTATTAATTCATTGCTTACTGGTTCACTAATTAGCAGAGCTTGCGAATAACTGTCGACCGTTTCTCGTTGTTCGCAAATATGAGTTTCTCTC
>JAEIIH010031517.1:0-18689 GCA_018904745.1 Drosophila orosa
AGATAAGATTTAATAGCATCACAAAATATAGTTTTTAATGATAAACTAAGTAACGGGTGTTATATAACAGGTATTATATTCTCATTTAACGTGCTTTCGGTGTAATGAAACACCTCACAAATATCACAAAGAAACACACACGACGACACCCATATGTTGAAAGCGTGGCTCAATCACCTTTTACGACTTTATGGTAGAGATGTATCTTCCGCGTTCAGAAATCTGTGCGAAGATGGCGCAGACACGAAGACCGGCGAGGTTATAAGCGGCGCTCGACCCGCACACCTCGGTTTTATAGGGTCCAGGCCCAGAGTCCGGGCTCAGACATGTGGCCGAAACCAGATGAGCGCCAATCTGAATCTTTTTCGAGAAAACCAAAAACGTATTCGTCTTCATTTGGCAGGCTGGCTTTCTGGTTTATGGCATTATAATCTGGCCTGCCTTAATTTTATGCATGTTTAGTAATTGTTTGTTGGCCAATAGAAATGGTGTCTATAACTACATAACTAATTCATCTAAAACAGGGGAAATTATACAAAGTGGAAAGTAATTAATTAATGGGATTAATCATAGTTCCCTGTATTACATGATCTATACTGCCCAAAACTAGTTTATAATTTATGAAAGCATAACCAGAAAAGCAAAGAAATGTGCATGATATATCAGGAATTATAATCATAACAATGAATTATTTATTATGTTTGTTAAATTTCTGGTTTCAGTGTTGCTGAAAGGTATTTACATTTGGATAAACTGTTACGGTTGTTATCAGCACTTAATGTCCCATAACTCTGTTTTGTGGCAATGTTTAAATATATTAAATTAAAAATCGAACCAAATATGTAAATATTAAATATTAAATTTAAATAATGGGTGACATATTAGAGATACGTATTAGCATACCAATAGCGTTGCCAAAATGTGTCATTTATTTGAGGTTCAATTAACAGATTTGTGTTGGTTTTATTAACGAATATCTAACAAGTTCATTGACAGCCCTTTCGAGGCCCACTTTTGCAGACTTTCAAGAATCTTCCCATAAACCTGTTTAAGTATACATTAGGCCCAGGTCCATTGAAATTTCCAAATAGCTCATTTAGCGTTACGTTTTCATCGATTTGGGGAAGCCAACACAAGACAAGACATCAAACGAGCCTACTAAGCACCATGTTGCAATTTTTATGGGCCCCATGAAAGTATGAATGTGATTAGTAAAGCCTGGAGAGGAGACAAAAAGCACAACAAGTGACGATAAGTTGGCATTAGAGACGCCGACGCTTTTACAATGCTAAGGAGGGTGGGGTGTTTCTGAACTGGGCCAGTGATGACTTCGAATTAACAGAGATACGAGAATCCAGCGAATCGCAACGATACGAAACGGAGCGCATTTGACAAGTTTATTGGGCAAACAAAGCGCACCCAGACTTTTTCCCTCTAACGGGGGCTTATCGAGACCATGGGACCCGGACCCACTACTTCTATATCTTGTCTGTAGGCCAAGTGCGAATCCAAGGCCCCGTAGAAATCTATTTGCACTTTTCTTGCGAAAGTAACTCGGCATGGTAAACTTCTATTTGCGTTTGCAATCAGAAGGAGAGTTCCCGCTGCCTATAAAAGACCATTCCATGGTTCTAGCCATCATCAGTTGTGTCGATTTTCGGTTTTAGTCATGTTCAAGTCGCTGCTCTGCTGTCTTCTGCTGGCCGCCGGTGGCGGTTGGGCCTTTAATCATGGCCAGGACAAGGCGGATTTTGATGCCTATAAGGTAAGTGATCTGTATAGGATGGAAAAGATATATTTAAATTAATATTTTTGCCATGTTTCTCTGTTCTTTATTAGGACAGCTTTAACAAGTCGTATGTGTCAACTTCGGCTGACAACTTTGCCAACTACTATTACATCTACAACCGGAACCAGGTGGCCCAGCACAATGCCCAGGCGGATCGGAATAGGAGCAGTTACCGCGAGGCAGTCAATCAGTTTTCGGACATCAGACTCATCCAGTTTGCGGCCCTTCTGCCCAAGGCTGTGCCCCTGACCACCTCAAGGGCCAGTGATCCTCCGACCACGCAAGTGGCCTCGACCTCCTACGACATCATTTCCGACTTTGGACTGACAGTGATGGTCGAGGATCAGGGACAGAACTGCAGCAGCAGTTGGGCCTATGCCACGGCCAAGGCGGTGGAGATTCTGAATGCCGTGCAGTCGGCTAATGCTGCTCCTGCCACGCTCTCCGCCCAGCAGCTCCTCGATTGTGCTGGCATGGGCACCGGCTGCACCACCCAAGAGCCGCAGGCAGCCCTGGACTATCTCACCCAGCTGTCGGAGTCGTATCTGTACCCGGAGGCGGACTATCGGAACGACAATGTTTCCAAGACTCCGGGTATGTGCCAGCCCTCGTCCGCGGTGGCCGTTGGCGTGAGACTGGCCAACTACTCTGCGGTGGCCGATGGCAACGATGATGATGTCATGCTTTACGTGTCCAATGGATTCCCGGTGATTGTGGAATATAATCCGGCCACCTTCGGGTTCATGCAGTACTCCAGCGGTGTGTATGTGCAGGATACGAGTGCCCTGACCAATCCGAAGAGCTCTCAGTTCCTGGTCGTCGTGGGCTATGATCACGACGTGGACACCAATTTGGACTACTGGCGGTGCCTCAACTCCTTCGGAGAGAGGTGGGGTGAGGATGGCTACATCAGGATTGTGCGCAGGGAGAACCAGCCCATTGCCAAGAATGCCGTTTTCCCCAGTGTCCTGGCTTAAGACAAATGACGCCTTTCTATTGTAATTTCAGCGAAATGAACGTTAGTTTAGAAATAAATTGTACCTTTTTCCTACCATTAATAAGTGCATTTATGTATTCTTGTGAAGCTATTCTTGTAACCCCGAATTTCTGCATATATTTAAAGTTTCTTTAAGTTGTATATGTATTTTTTTTTTTTTGTGAAAGCTTATAGCTTTGATGTCTCCATTTATTGAATTTATTCTTTGTATTTAGTTTATTTATTGATTTTTCATCTACAAGCGGAGCTTTACAGACTTAAATGCTAAAAATTAACAAGTTCACATTATTTTCTTTTCTTGTTTTTCGCATCTTTATTTTTGCTCATGGATTTTATTCTATTATTTCTGCTGTGTTTGGTTTTCTGTTATAGTTTTCTTGCATAATATGTTTCCCATACTTGTTACTGTTCTCTTCTTGTTGCTGTGACTCGAAAGTATAAGAAACAAATGGAAATGATATTGATATAGATTATTATATTAATGGTTATAGAATATTCGACTCAGCCAGCGCAGGCGAAAGCTTTTCTGGTGTGTGTTCTTTCAGTGAATTTAATTTGTAGCTTACTTAATCGAGAAACTCTGTTTTTAAGTTCCAGTAACTTGTTTGAAAACGTTTTGTATTATCATTATCATTTATTATATTTCAATTGCATTAAATAGGTTGAAATATATGTCGTATTTTCGCCTTTTTGTTTAGTTTTATCTTTATTTTTAGAATGTCTTCCCGTCGTTAGTGAAGCAAAGCTCAATGATATGATTCACGCTGAATGGTTTCTCTGTTATTGGAATACGTGTTTAGGGTTTTTATCGTTGCGTGATGTTTGTGGTTTTTATATTTGTTTTTAGGGTGTGCTTGAGTTGTAATTTGTTGTGATAAATTTATAAAAATATTTTTCGAATGAAAAAAAGAGAAGAAATCAGAGAAAATAAGTTTATTATAGTTTGTTAGTTGCGAAATCCTAAGTAGTTAATGGATTATTGATTTGAAATCGGTTTTTGCTTGTCGTTTTATAATTTGTTGATCTTGCTTTGGTTTTCTCAATTACGATACAACGGCTAGTGTTTTGTTATTCTCGTTATAAATTAAAATTAGTTAGGTTTATCTACATATGCTCACGCTCACGCTTCCGTTGCGGCTCTTGTCTTATTATCCTTCCATATAATTCTTAATAATATTTAACTAAATAATTATAATGTGTATAATTTATGCAATTCTTCTTCATGTATATATATATATATATAATTTTAGTTTTCTACACAAAATTATGTGTTTGCAACTGCTTTTCTGTTATATGTTGGCTAGTGTCTTTGGTTTTTGAAGATAATCTTGCCATGCTTTGTGTTGACTGTACCTCGGTTCGTGTGTGTGTGTTTTGTTGGGGACACAAATCAAACTGTTTATGCATTTTCCGTCTAAAGTATTAGGAAGATTTACTTATATCAGCCATGTTGTCGATCCCACTTCCCCAAGACTTTCGCGGAGTAAATGGACCGTACTTTCGGAGAACACTTTCGGAAATGGAATCGAGATCATGGATCATATTTACTTGATTTTTGGTTTTTATATTGTATGAAGCTTAAAATGGACAAAATGTGATTTATTCCCTCTTATGGATTCTCGTACTCTTTCTCTTCTTTTTGGTTTTGTAAATAGTTTTCTTCCATTTATTTAATTCATATATATATTTTAATATGTTTCTCTTATTTTCCTCTCTATATAAATCAATTTTCTGGTTTCATGTGAGTTCTGAATCCTAATTATTGCAATTTTTATGCACTATAGATGATCATCTTTAGAATTTTTTCTCATAGGTTGTGTGAAGGGTTTACCTTCTAGGGCTACCCTACCTTCTCTTATGGGTTTCAATCAAAGATAAACTCAAATAATATTATTTAGGTTGAATCGAAATTTAATTAAAAATTCAAATACTTCGCTTATCTCCTGCAAGAAAAACACACTCATCTTTAATGGGAAATTACTCTCTCTATTCCGTTCTCATGCGAAGATGTTAAATCTTCAACGGAATAGAGTTTTAGTAATTCAAAAATGTGTTTTCCAGTTGTGACAAACTAGTCCCAAGAAAATAAGCCTAAATTACCTAACGGCTTTAGGGTTTTAGGATCGAAATATTTAATTTTTTAGGCGGAGACATATACTGGCAGTTTGTTTGTATTCTGAAAAAGTTGTTCGAACCAAGCTTTAAAATTTGTTGATTTATTACTGCCCCCAAAGTGGTTTTTTATTACGTGTGTTGATTTTCATATTATTCTCATTATGTTTACGCTTACGAACACATTAAATTAAATATTAAAGTAAATTATGCAACTATATGAGCATCAACTGCAGATCTGAATCGAAAAACCTTTATAAATAATCTCGAAAACGATAAGTACGGTAAATAAACTCAGTGAAATGCTAGGACAAGCTCAATTTACGAGCTCTGGAATCGTATTGTGTGCCTCGAGTTCAACAGGATCGCCAATCCGGCGGCAAAGACAACGGGCAGCATCATCCACTGGGCCAGCGGCGAGTTGGCGCCGTTGCACAGATCCTTGGTGCAGGAGCAGTAGATGGCGGCCACGTCGTGGGTTCCCGAGCGCTTCACGCACTCGGCATCGGTGCGCTCGTCCGGTATGTATCCGCAGCCACGTACGATGCGGGTCTTTCCGTAAACTATTCACATATACATATATGGGATTAAAATGTGACTCTTGGGATTGTTAACTACCATCCACTCACTTTTCTGCACGGTTTTGCGGCACAGGGTGGGCTTGTACTTGTCCTTAAGGTGCTCCAGGGGCTCCTGTTTGCTGCAGTTCACTTCGCCAATGGAGTACGGTTCGAAGGGATCGCCGCAGCGAGGATCGAACTCACTGTTGCAGTCATAGCACATGAGGGCAGTGGTAACTATAATTTAATGGTTTAAGGTTTATTAGTTAATATTTAATAATAATAAAGTCTTATAAATAGAGTCTTTAAATAATTAATAACAATTGCTGGGTTAAAAAGGTTATTACAAGTGAGACTTAAGTTTAAAATATTTTAATAAAGTCTTTAAAGATGATTGAAGCTCCTAACAGTTTTCCTTTTCATTTATAAACCTTATTTTTTTATATATACTATTTAAAATAAATTAGACCTATTTGATTAGTGACAAATCCCACAATGTCGCCATTTTTAAGCTTTCGAAACCTAAATGGCGATTTGTCTTAAAACTTAAAGTTTTAAGCTGTTTTTACTGGATAATCTACTATTGAATGTTGCCATTTTCGATTATGTTAATTTAAAAGTGTGTTTTTATCTAAGATGTTACCAAAATGTATTGGAAAAGGTGTGTGTTATAAGTTTATAAGCACAAATATATTTGATTCACTCCAACAATGGAAATTTACAGATTTTAGCACAATAAAAGCAGCCTTTTAATTATCCTGTGTATTTTTATGGACTATTGTTTTATATAACATCAATAAATTAAAATGCTAAATGATAATAAGACGACTTTGGTTGTAATGGTTCGTAAAAACATAAAGCTAATGGTATTATATGATGAATTCAAGATTTATACGATCATTTTTGATAGACATGATGAAATTTTGAAGTTGTACTAATAAAATCAAAGATATTAAATTTAGAAATGGCTACAGAATAATATTAATGGTTATAATTTATGGTTATGATGGATATCCATATACTTTTCTGATAATATTTGGTGAAACGAATTCTCTTAAATAAATATAAGTAAATTAAAGGCAGGGAAGAGTGTATTAAGTGCATTTTAACGAGCACTTTCTCCGATCTACGTAATAAATTGTATTGTAAATGTCAGGGCTGTGTGCGCGCATATGTGGTTGTGACTTATTTTGCATTGCATAAACTTTGGGGCTTAGCTTACCTTGTATGCAGCAGAGCATGCCTAACAACAACAGCGTCTTCTCCATGAATGGCGACATTTTGTATGTATTTGGGTTTATTGAAATTAATTATTTATATGCCTTTTTTATGGATATATCCACACCACGCTTCGTCTCTTCTTTCTGCTCGGCGGCTGCGGCGGCGGCTGGAGCAACAATTTGTTTGCTGGCGGTTCGAGTTTTGCTTTCGTTTGACAATTTTCGTGGCGATGCGTGCGATATGCTACTTTAGCATGTTAGCCTGAAAGCGACAGAAGGAGGGTTCAGAGATTTTTGCCAACAAGAAAACAACCCGTAAACGATTTGCTATTTCACATAACCCGACTCACTGGCTGACTGCAATGGAAAGTGAAAAGCGCCTTGGCAAAAATAAACCCAAAACTAAAAGGGAACGGAGAATGACAGCGGAGAGGAGGAAGAAAACACAAAGTGGGACGCAAATAGGAAAGTGCAGGAAGCAAAAACAACACAAGTGCAATTCGTTGGTAGGGGGAGTGGGGGTGGGAGGGAAAATGGCGAATGCATGCGCATTGCAACTGCCGCTAGAGGTCGCTCTCCTTCTCTCTCTCTCAATCTATCTCTCTCTGTCTCTCCGCTCCATGATGACGCGCGCCATCTAGCGACCCAATTAGTTTGGCTTGTGGAACGCAAGAGTCAGCCCCGTGTGGAGCCCATTCGATTGCAGAGTCTCCTGGTTGTTTTTGCTGCTTTTCTTCAAGTTTTGTACACCTTTTTTTTTGTAGGATTCCTCGACTTGCGTTCGACTGGCCATTTAATTGGATTGCAATGATTGCTCAAACGTCCCTCACATCTCCGCCACCCCCCTCTTGTGTGTGTGCCGTGTAGGCGATTGATTTTCCCAGCGAGCGCGCGGGTGTTGTGGATGGAACGTAATTGCTAACGGTTCTCGGTAGCTAGGTAACAAATTACCACTGTCCCCGTTAGAATGCCACCTGCCCCATCCTCTGGCTGCCCTGCCTGAGCTTTTAATAGTTTTGTCATCGTTTGCGATTTGCGGCCAAGTGATTTGATAGGCCGCCGATTTCAATTTATTCCCCACTCGTGTCGTGCAGAAGTGGCTCTGCCGGTCTTTGCTCAGGATTTTCGGATTTCCCAGGGAATCTGATTGAATTGCATTAAGCTTGGGCAACGAAAATCAAATTAGATTCAGATTTAGGCTTTAATTAGTCCCAGAGACAGTAAGTCATTGGGAAATACATAAGAAAAGCATGTAAATCGTTTTGGCTTCCGAATCTATTAAATAAGTCTCTAAAAGTATGAAATGGAACTCTTTTTGGGTTCCATATTCATTATAATTTTGTATATTAATGAGTCATACCTATAACCTATAGGGAATCGGTTTTTATATAGTAAATACATAATCCTTAGAGCAGTGGTCCGCACAATACAGTCATAGGTTGCCATAGTAATTGTGAGAAATTAATAAAAGGTTAAAGATTTTTTTATTTAATTCCAAATATTCTTTCTGTCTGACAAATATGTGTGGAGGCAGATGTCGGGCTGAGAATTTTTTAATAGCACTTAAGTGAATATCCTTTATCCTTAGGATACTAATTTAAAATCCTCTTAAATAACCTATTATTTTTCCCATTATTGGCTTAAACATACGAATTGCAACCTCTCTTATGACTCCACTTTACATTTTAAATACGTAATTTCTTGGCCACTCAAGTAATTGCATTGTCAGCCCATTTCCGGGACCACCCGGCGTTCCCTTGGCCATTTACGGCTTGCCACAAGTAACCGGACCCCGCTGATCCCTGTAATAGTAGAGCACGTAATCGGCTGGAGTGCAATGCACTGGAGGCCCACCAAATGCTCGATTCTAGAGCACTGACTGCAGTTGGACGCAGTCCATGGAAGACAGATCAGAGTAAGAAATATTACGCATACGCCCCGTTCTACCCAGCAAATTTGGGTTTCTGGCACACACACAGTTGGTGTGCCTGTGTATGCCGTATGCCCATGCTCCTACATACGTAAGATGGCTGGAACTGGCGAATGAAAAGCCAATCAATATGGTAGTCAAGGGGCCGTTGTCATGTCGGCCACTCACTCAATCACAACGTTGCTGTTTTTGTTGGCCAACAACTGACAGGCGGAACGGAAGAGTTCAAATTGCCAGGTTATATGTATATGCATGTATATTTAGGGGGGGGAAATGGAAAATCGGAATGGTAACTTGATTGAGTGGCACTATTTTATGTGATTCCCCCCATAAATATCTGATGTGCAGTAGTTGCATGTTGCCAGGCATGCAACACTCTGTCTCATTTCTGCAGTAACTCCCACTAGGGAAATTCAATAACTGACCTAGTTCAGTGCCTCCCACTTTTCCCTTAGTCTTTTCCTGTTTTTTTTTTTTTGTTTTTTTGTTTTGTGTTGTCAACTGTCTCCGTCTTTTGGCATTTCCTGCGGGAAACGAAACGCTGTGAGTTCCCTTCCTGCCAATGGCTTTTCTTCAGGCGCTTTTCCTTTGTTATTATGTAATAGTCAGACAATTGGCAGAAACACGAAACTGGCATATCGATTTAGCCATTAAAAAAAAAAAAGAAAGAACGAACGGCCGAGGGAACGAACAAAAAATGAGTGGCATGAAAAAGTCACTCAGGTGGCAGAACAGGTAACTTATCACGGGGGTTGGGGTTGGGTCTGCACTTTTGTTGTGTAATGCAGCACAGCAGAAGACCTCGAGGATTAAAGGATTCCCGGGCTTAGCTATTTGTTAAGCTTTAAATGTTGAAGGTTAAGGTCTTTCCTGGTTATATTTCCCTATTATTTGTTAATTTTACATTGATTTTAGTGTTACTATTCGTTTAAAGTCCTTTCACTTGCCAAGTTGTTTGGTAATCACTTATGCACTCTGCTTCTCGATTGTTTTGAAGTCACTTTTCACTTTTACTTTTGCTATTATATAATACAAGACCCCCCCACCCACACACGTCGGTAACTCCTTTTGCTTAATTTTCAGTCCCCCAAATAATAGGTTGCCTCTCGAAACGATTTCCTTTTTATTTATTTACGTAAGAGTGGAGCTGTTGGACTGGCTCTCGAACTATTTCAAGCTGACACCAAACTGTGGAAATGAAAAGACCCCGAAACAGTTGAAAGCGAAAAGAAAAGCGGATGCAAAGGGCTCACCGAAAAGGGGTTGTGTGGGGGTTCTCACCGGGGGTGGCCGCGGCAGCGGTGGGTGCGATTTCAGTGCAAATTCTCTCGCAAGGACGAAGCACAAAGTCAAAGCGACTGAGAGAAACGGTGAGAAAATGGCCAGAGAATTATGGAGAATGAGAAGCAGAGACTGAGAGACAGAGGGGGTGGGTAGTCCGAGAGAGAGTGAGAGAGAGCGCCCTTCTGAGAAACCCAAGCGAAAAAAGTTGAATCGATACCGAATCGCGCCACAAAAGCGGGATTATCTAACACGGCTTAATTGCCCCGATGTGCTCATAATCGCGATTTTTAACCACTTCCTCTCGATGTTATTTGGCGGCTACCTTTTTTTGCTTTATCGTCACACAACCGAATTTGGAGACAGCGCTCGGTATTATGGCAAAGGATTTCCTTTTTGGTGGACTCTGAAGCGGTCACGCGGCGCGATGTAACCCCAAACACGTTCAAATTCTTTCTGCTCCGTGAATCCGAATCCGAGTCCGTAACAGTGCTGCTCTTTGGGTCGTATGAAGCGAACCTAGCAATTGAAAACAGCTATAACAAGCCAAACAATTTGTGATGCTAGCCAGAAAAACTTGAGTTGGACAACAATTTGGCCATATAATTGGCAGATATTCTTTTTATATGCTTGCAGGTTATTATAATTTCAGTCAGAAGCTTGAAAAGCATTGAAAGAGTCATATATATTCTTGATCAGCATGAAAAGCCTAGTCGATCTGCGGCATTTTTGGAAGAAAAAAATTTTAGCGATTTTTTCAAAATTTTATAAGGGGTTACATCATTAAAATTTTCAAAAATTCGGAAAAATTTTAAAATTTTAAAATTTTAAACTCAGTATGCACATTTGTTAAGCTAATAAAAAGTAACATAGAAGTGCTTTCCGAATGGAAATTAATTCAGTTTTCGCTTAGTTATGAAAGATTTTCATAATCAAATTTCAACCATAATTTAGGTTTCCCCCTTCCATTCTTGTTTCTATTTCTATACCAATAAACTATAACTACTGTATGTATATCCCTAAGTCCCATTCAAACCCAGCTTGATTTGAGGTTTGAGCTTTAAACAGCCAACTTGTAGTGAAGGATAGCAAAAGCTAAATTGGAACCACTGGTCCCGCAGCTGTCCGCAGGCGGCCGGCGAGCTCTGGCTCTCCCGGCAAGGGGGAATCTCTCAGAGAGCGAGACTGCGCACTGGTGACGGGAGCCATTCCAGGCATTTTTGAAAACTATATCTCCAGTGGTTTAAAAATCTGCTTTCGGCGTCAATTTCTTTGCAATAATTCCGCTTTTAAGCCGGGAATTATATATATTTTAATTTAAATTATACTTTCTTATGTAATTACCTGGAAAAGCTTAGGACTAAGTTCTGGTTTTGAAATCAATACTTTCCAAAGATCCAGCTTTAATTTCTTCTGAATATCCTATTTATATCAATTAAACTCATTAAGAAATTTGTATTAAATATTACCAAATAAAGGGGTCAGTGTAACTTTTTAATAATCAACTTAAAGCCTAATTAAAACTAGTCAAAGCGCAAAGCGTCAACTCTTTATGGCCGTCATTATTTGGGACCAAAAGGCCTGAACCTCGGGATCCTGCATTAGGGCCCGTTTTTTAACGCTCAACACCATATTGAGTATATCAGCGTTTTTGTAACGATCCCTGCTTGAGGACTTCACTTCCGGCGCCTCCGGAGAACCGCCGTCCGGCTCCTGGTCGTCCAAGGGCTCAGCCTCCGCTGCCGGACTGCCAAGTTGTCCAGCTGAAATGAATACATGTATTTTAAAGTAATCCTATTGTAATTAACTAAATTCTTACCTTTCTTGAACTTGGCAGTCTCCGTTTTGGCCTTTTCCGCCCGTTTTTGATAGGGTTTTCGTTGTTTTGGAACCTCTTTTCCCTTGAGGCGCTTCGAGCTCGTGGCTAAGCTTGGGTCTCCTGGCAACAGATCCGGACTTTCAATGGGAACTTCCGAATCCTGCTGCAGGCGCCGCTTGACATGCAGATTCAGACGTTCCTTGATGTTTGGCTGCTCCAATTTCACCTGTGGATGCGAGGATTCGGATTCGGCCATATTTACCTGCAAAAACAATAAAAAGGAAATTTTCAGTGTGACCCGACGTTGAAAATTGACTAACGCCCAGGAAAACGGAATTTTATTTAGAATATCCAGATTGAACATTAAATTTTAATAAATGTCAACAAGCTTATTACTAAACTTAATAGATTCAAATGTATGCCACCTGACACAATTAATTCAGAATTTATTATAATTAAAATTATTTCTCGGCACTTTGAAACACAAATTTTTCGGGATTTTCGGCAGCGAACTGCCCTACGAGGTCGCCATATTGGTTTCTGCACAAGAGTTAGCAGCACCGAACGTGAAATTCCAGCTTGGCTGCATCGCAGCGGTGAAAAATAGAGAAATAACGCCGTAAGAGTGCCACCAACCGCCTGAAAATATTGAAAAAGTGTAAATCAATGAACAATCCAGCGATAAATCATTAATTTAGCTTCAAGCTAGCGCGCAAAGTACGCGAAATCAGCGTTTGCAAAAATCGTATCCATCGCGTCGCCATTGGAGAGAGAGAGTGCTTGTGTGTGTGAGCGTGCTGGTGTGTGCCTAGAGGCCCCACTGGTATTGGTGAGAACGCGCGCACAGCGGGCAGCAGCGGGTGCGTGTGAGCGAGAAAGAGAGAGAGAGAGAGCGAGTGATTGTGTGCAAGCGAGAGCGAGCGAGTGTGTTTTTCTCAGCCCACATGAAAAACAACAGTAACAACGCCAGCAAAGGACCAAGAACAACAACAACAGCAGCTACCACAGCAGCTACTAGAAAGGGAGCGTTTTAAACCGAGTTATGAGTGTCGCTGCAATGACTATGGACGATCAAAGACCCTTGATGAACAGTTACGATAAAATGCCCCCGACCAAATACGAGCAAAATCTGAATATCCTAAATAGCAGCCAAAGTGGCGTAGGCGGTGGCGTTGTTGGTGGCGTGGCCAGCTCAGGTCCCGCCTCCCCCACGCCCTCCGGTCCCGAGGAGTCGTCGCAGCAGCAGCATCATCACCACCATCATCCGCATCATCATCACCATCAGAGCCAGGATCAGCAGCAGCAGCAACAGCAGCAGCAGCAGCAACAACAGCAGCAGCAGCAGCAACAACAACAGCAGCAGCAGCAGCAGCAACATGCAGCTGTTGCAGAGGCTGTTGCAGCCGCCGAACAACGCCAACGCTTGCTCGAAGGTATTATGCATATTTTGGTACACAAAAACAGCCATCAGTGATCACAGAGATCATCTGATCTGTATACTCCCCCCATATACTACATACAATACAATGCAATAACCAGATACCAAACCAAACGAAAGTGTGTTTCTCAAGACTCTGTTGTGTAAAAATTGTATAATATATGAAAACTACTCCCCTTAGTTGCCTTAGTTTATTCACTGTCAAAATCAAAGCAAAACAAACAAACACCTTGGGATTCTGCTGTGCAATTGAAAATTGTTTATGAAAAACACTCGGTAAAGAACTCCACACGTGTGTGAATCTGATCCAATCGAATCGAAGCGAACACTCTTTTAACGAACATTCTTTAAGCGGCGTTTTTTAGTTGTATTTTAAGTTCTTTTTTTTTCTCTAACCCCTATATCTTTATAGTAATCAAAGTGTGACCGTGCTGCAAATGGACAAATTTAAAAAAGAAAAAGTATTAAATCAATAAAATTGAGTTCCAAAATCGAAAAAAAGAACTTGAAAAATAAAGTTAAAGCTATAATGAAGTGTGTGTAGTGTTGTGCAAAATGAACTATTCAATTATATATAAAATAAAGCTATACAACAACAAATAATCAGTTAATACATCAAATAAAACCTATAAGAAATCTTTCCAAATCAAGTTTAGATATCTGATAATATAACAAAAATCATAAATTGAAAAATATATAAACAAAGAGCTAGAACCAGCTTAATTTACAAAAAAAGAATAATAAATAAAAATTAAAAAACTAAGGTTTCGTTTCGAATAACTTCGTCTTCTCGCCTTTCCCGTCGTCTTCTGCGCTGTGTACAGTTTTCGTTTTGCGACCACTTTTCGTTTTGCCTACGTGCCAGAAGAAGAAGAGGAAAAAGAGGAAGCAGAGAGGAGAATTAGAGAAGCGGAGAGCCAGCGTGTCTCTGCCCCACCGCCTGTCCCCCACACCACCCCACATACCATTTCCTCTTTGCCCCCCTCTATTTTTCTCTCTCTGTCTCCCTTTCTCGCTCTCCTGCTTTTGCGTCGACGTCAACAGAAAAAATCCAGAAAAATAATAATAAATAACCAAAAGAAAGTTTATAACCAGTGCGAGTGTGTATAACCGAAGAGAGAAAATAAATCGCAATTATTTTTCAGTTCCAAATACAAGTGTTGAAGTGAAAGAACTTTGCAGTGTGTTCTCAAGCAAATAAATAAATATTAATAAAAATACATATGTATATGAAAAGGCGCCAAAAGCTGATAGATGTGAGTGTGTGCGATTGTGAGTGTGATAAGATAAGCCAAGCACAATAAAGTGCGATTATTCAACAGTCCTCGAAAGTTGGGTAAAAGCCCTTTTAATTGATTAATGGACAGTTTAATGGGCCTCCAATTTATCAATTAACATGTAATGTAGAGCACACACACAAACTCACACACCCGCCACACGCACATCTGTTTGCTTTGGCCAAATAAAACGCCATTGTATGCATAAATAATTATTTACTTGTTCAAATCAAAATATGTACGTGTTTGCACAACGAAATGAAAGAAAAAGCAAAAAAAGGCAAAAAGCCATAAAAAAAGCCATCAAAAATGCAACAAATACAAAGTCAATAAACTTTTTGTATGACAAAAGAGTGTTCGAAAATGCTAAAAAAGCGAAAAAGCTAAAGCTAAATGTATATATAATAGCGAGCGAGCGAGGGCAAAATAAGAGCTTTTCCAAAGTTCTCCCAGCACCAGCTTTTTCGAGTCGAGTTCGAGTCGAGTTCCCAGCAGCGTTGTGTGTGCGTCGAGTTTTTTGCAAGTGTTTTTCAAAAATATATTTTCAGTTGTTGCCACAAAAATCACCAGTTTGTCTATCCCCCACAGTGCAAGCCAAAGCAAAAGCAAAAGCCAAAGCAAAAAGCGTAGCAAAAATGCCGGGAAAATTCAATTTAAATCAGCATTTAATCGAAATCGAAATGGAATTATCAAACGCAATGCTACTCAGTTCAATGTCAATGCCAATGCAAATGCAGCTGCTGCAAATGCAAGAAATGAAAATGAAAATGCATCCCCCCCAAAGCATCCCCAGCCTCCGAGAGTCCGGGATAGCAGGTGCAGGTGGAGGTGGTGCTGGTGCAGGTGCAGGTGCAGGTGCGGGTGTTGTGGTTCAAGAAGTGCCAGAGTTGTCGTTGTCGTTGTCGAAGCCAATGAAGAAATCGTGTCCAAGTTCAAGTAGTGGTTGTTGTACTGTCGTTGCCAATGCCGCCCCCCGTGACCAACGAAGCATCGAATCAGAATCAAAATCAGAATCGGCCAGAGATTGACGACGGGAGGAAGCAGCAGCAGCGTTTGCCACCGACCATGTCACGAACTTACACGAATGATTGCAAAGCATTGGTATGATTTCGTATTAAGTTCCACCTTAAAAAAAAAAAACACACA
Organism: Drosophila orosa; assembly: GCA_018904745.1. Taxonomy (NCBI): domain Eukaryota; kingdom Metazoa; phylum Arthropoda; class Insecta; order Diptera; family Drosophilidae; genus Drosophila; species Drosophila orosa. The sequence goes on from JAEIIH010031517.1 coordinate 15,570, forward strand.
ATTTGCCCATTTAACGAACTTGTAATATAAATCAATAATAAATGTCGTGGAAAAAAAAGAAAAATCAAACAAAAACAGAGTGGAAGATCGATCGATCGCTCAGTAGGGAAAACCAAACGAAACTAACCCTTCTCTTCCGCTTCGCTTCACAGATGAGATCGAGAATCTCAAGCTGGATCATGTCCGCATGGGTCAGCAATGTGCCGATGCTCTGCGCCGCGAGAAGATCCTTATGCGGCGGCTGGCCAACAAGGAGCAGGAATTCCAGGACTATGTGGTGCGTTTCTTGATACTTGTACCAAATTCCCCAAAGATTAATGTCTCTCCCACCGCTTTCAGAGCCAAATTGCCGAGTACAAGGCCCAGCAGGCACCCACTGCCTTGGCCTTGCGCACCGCCCTCCTCGACCCGGCGGTTAATCTCCTGTTCGAACGCCTCAAAAAGGAACTGAAGGCCACCAAGGCCAAGCTAGAGGAGACCCAGAATGAGCTGTCCGCCTGGAAATTCACACCGGACTCCAACACCGGCAAGCGGCTAATGGCCAAGTGCCGGCTGCTCTACCAGGAGAACGAGGAGCTGGGCAAGATGACCTCCAATGGCAGGCTGGCCAAGCTGGAAACAGAGTTGGCCATGCAGAAGAGCTTCAGCGAGGAGGTCAAGAAGTCGCAGTCGGGTAGGTTGAACTCTTGAAGCTTCCAGCTTGACGGGATTCCATTTAAATTCACATTTTCCCCTGGCAGAGCTCGATGACTTCCTGCAGGAACTGGACGAGGATGTGGAGGGCATGCAGAGCACCATTCTGTTTCTGCAGCAAGAACTGAAGACCACACGCGATCGCATTCAAGCGCTTGAGAAGGAGAACTCTCAGCTGAAGCAGGCGCCAACCACCAAGGACGAGGCTGTTGCAGTGGCGGCAACCAATGGAAGCTCCAACAAGACGATACCCACCACCCTGGAGACAATCGATGAGAACGCCTGTTTGTTGGCGAGCAAACCTTCGAATCCAGACATTTACAACGGCTCCAGCATCGGCAGCAACAACAACAACGAACAGAGCGTGAGTGGAGAACATGCACCGCCACCGCCGGATGAGGGAAGCAATGGCAACGGAAATGCTGCGCGATTGGCACGCAAACGGAACTATGAGGAAGAGCCTGCGCCAGCGGCTGTGGTGCCAGCCGCAGTGGCATACAATGTTGAGGAACCGGCGCCCATTCGGGAAGTGAGTGCTCCGCGAACTCTGCCGCCCAAGAAGTCCAAGCTGCGAGGCTTAGCCACGCGACGCAACTCCCAGCTGGAGGAAGAGCATCAGGCAGTGACGGCGGCAGTTACATCGGCGGTAGCTGTCCCCTTGATCCTGGACAATTCAGGGCCGACGGTAATGGCCAGCGAGGAGGCGGCCCCTGCGGGGACATCTAGCGGGGAATCGGGAACGGTTGTGGGAGTAGCAGGAGTCCCTGCTGACGCCACTGATGCAGCAGCGCCAGCAACACCGGCTCGCATCCTGACGCGACGTCGATCGGTCCGGATGCAACAGAATGGCAGCGGAGCCGTCGATTACTCTACCTAAGCGGGAGGCCAACTATTTTCTAAAAACAAAGGCCACTTTTGCACTCTTTATGATTTTGTCATATCGATCGTTAATTCCTGACGTTTACATTTGTGAATTGAGATTTCTAAGAACAGAGAGAGACTTCATTTAATATTCTAATCTATCTTAATCAATCTTTTTATTTTTTTACATCTTGCGTCTTGTACAATACGTTTACCATTTTGTTTGCAATGCAGCATAGGCATACATAATACGCGCATTATATAGATGTCACTGCTAAACATATGATATATGATTATGTAGAACCATATTACATATTAACGAGCTAAAGGATGAGGCATAAACAAGGATTACCCCTTTATGTTTTTACGAACTGGCAACTACTGAAAAGAAAACACATTAACAGAGAACCGAAAACTTGGACAAAAAAGAAAACAAAACTCGTCATTTAGCTAAATTAGATTTTAATTATAAATGTAAGCCATTTTGTAAAACGATGAAAGTTGTGTAAAATACTATAAACTTGTGTTAAAATAAATTGTTAAGCATAAAGATTATGTCAAAAGGAAGACTCAAAGGCTTTTAATTTCTGTTCTGGGATGTTTGTATGCCATGGCAACGTTGAATATAGTTTTATATATCATTTTATGTGTATTTCCATTGTTTTATTTCCATTTTCCATGTTTGTACGAGCTCTGCTTATCCCCCCAAAAAACTATACAAACATTTGATTGGATTTTCGAAATTATTTTGTGTTTATTATCAGTTTCTTCTTTTAGCACATTAGACAAATGGTTTTTACTTGTATTTGATTGAATTTGAAATATGTTTATGTAATGTAGTACAATTGTGGCTGCCAGCGAGTGTGTATTTTGTATTTTTGTATTTGTATTTCGTATTTCCCTTTATTTTCGTTTCGTTTTGGTTTCATTTCGTTCGTGAGGAGAGTTGCAGTTTAAATTTGAGTATTGAGATCGGTGTAGAGGCATGCAGGCCAGGCGCAGGCTTGGTATAAGTTTGATATTCGCTTTCGTTCGTCGTTCGTTACCCTATATATCGTCAATCTGAATTTGAATATACAAAATGAATAAGGAATGGAAACAACCTGCGAGAGGATTAACAGAGTTCAGTGGTTAGTCGCATCTAAAAAACGCGTAATGAGTTTTAGTATTAAATAGTTAATAACAAATTCTAGGCAGTTCGAATGGCACAAGTTGATTACACTACCATGGGCGACAAAGGGGGGGCTAAAGCTTAGCAAGTTCTGCTCCGGAGATCCTCTCTATCCCTCGGCCGAGAGTTTTGCCATTAAGATGTCATTCGAGTTTGTCTTGGTATAAATTTCAACTAGTCAATGTTTAATTGTAGTATTAATAATAATTTAGTCACTAGATGCTGTTTACTTGCTTGTTTTTATTACTCAATCGTCTCCGTTCTCGGCTCAGTTCTGTGGCTCGTATCAAGTAGTATTTGTTTTAGTAATAAAAAGTTGATTTATCATTTTTTTTGGTTTTTTTATACCCTTGCAGGGTATTATAATTTTAGTCAGAAGTTTGCAACGCAGTGAA
>JAEIIH010031529.1:0-21367 GCA_018904745.1 Drosophila orosa
AATATATATGTGTGTATGGTAAATGTATTAGCATATAATATGTATGTTTCTCATTTTGTTTTTGTTGTTTTTTTTTCATCTTTTTGTAATAATAAATTGTAAAATCGCAATCATATATAATCATCATTAAAATAGTTTACTTTCATCATGTTTTACACACAGTGCACGCTCGGTTTTTGTTTTTGTTTTTGGTGAGCGCGCAGAGTAGTTAAGAGTAAATATTGTATAAGTAATTAAAGATATATAATATATATGTTATATTTATAATCAATTAAAGTTTTTCTGCTGCTTGCTCGTATTAATTTTTTTTTTTGCAATTCTCTTCCCTTTCTTCTTTCTTTCCGTCTGTCTGTCTGTCTGTCACTCGCGCTTCTGATCTGTGGTTCTTCTTTCTGATTGTAGTTGTTGTCTATCGAATGTGGGGTTAGGTGTGGGTGTTGGGTGTGCGTGTTGATGTTGCTGCTGTTCTAGTTGTTCTAGTTGTTGTTGACTGGTGTTTGCTGTCGCGCTAGATTTGTTGTTCCTGCTGTTGTTGCTCCCGTCTGCTTGGCAAACGATGAAAGTTGGAAAGAAAAATGTGCAACGCAACTCTAAGCATCGTATCTTGTATAACTTCCTGTCCTATTCTCTCGGCCTGCTTCGGTTCCCTTGATTACTCTTTACCTTTTACTTTTACTTTTACTTTTACTTTTACGCTTTATGGTTTACTTTAACTGTAGCTTTAAATGTACGTTTCCTTTTGCTCTTTTTTTACTCTTTTTGTCGTTTTTGTTTCCTTGGTTGCATATACTCGTTAAATATATATATATATATATTGTATATAAGTATGTATATAGTTTTATGTTTACTTGTTAAGAGTGTGTGTTTCGTATTTTTTGTGGTTTCTGCTGGTTTCCGCATCCATTATAATCAATCATTATCATCATCATCAGTATGCTGCTTGGCTTCTTTTTATCATCCTCACTGCTTGCTCTCTTTAACTTTAAATAATAAATCCAACGCACTATATAATTCTAGTTTCAAGTTCAACTTTCGCTTAGATGTAAACGACGACATACGCTTATCAATTAGGTTTCTTTATATATGTAGTTTAACTTTTAGCTAGTTTTTTTCGTTTTGTTTACTTTAAATGGTAAATTTTTAATTTTGTAACGTATAATCTTTCCCATGCCACCAGTCCCTCCGCCCTACTCCAACCACCAACCTTCCCATTCCCACTCCTCCTACTCCTACTCCCAACTCCGCGCCAATCGCCGCCACTAGATTCGCCCATAAAGGCAGGCCATTGTCTTGGGTCAATGAGTCAAGGGCTAAGGCGGAACCACCATTGTTATCATGTTATCTGTTGTCGCCAACAGACTCGCTGATACGACGGCGGGATCGGTATGGAGGGGGTCGCCGGTCGGAGGTCGGAGGAACGTCGGCCTCGGCTTTTTGCTTTAAAATGTACAATTTCGAATTTGTGTATTTACTAATTTTAGTAATTAAGGGGAATCGATTCTTCTTTACTTGTGTACTTTTTGTTTTTAATAAAATTATATAAGTTCTAATTTTCTTGGTTGTTGTGTGGTTCTTGTTGTGTTGGTTGCTTCTCCTCGCACTCGCACTCGCACTCCCACTCTTTTCTCTTGATCTTCTCTTGGGTCTAATTAGCTAAACTTTATACTTGTAAATCATTACGTTTAAATCCTCACTTTCTATATTGTTGTGTTTGTTGTTAATGCCTTGTGTATCGTATGAGCCTACGGGTTTTAGTTTTAGTTTTAGTTTTAGTTCTAGTTGGGTGTAGTAGTTCTTGTTAGTTGATTCGCAGACAGGTGTGTTGTTTAGGTAGGTGTTTGTATGGTGTTTATGTGGGTTGGGGTGGGGTGTTGGGGGCGCATGAAAGAAATTGGGTTCTCTTGTCTGAATAATGGTTGTTGTTCTTGGTGTTGGTGTGCTGATGTTTTTGCCTATTATTACATACTCATTGCTATATAGAACATACATGTATATATATATATCTATGAATCTGACTTGTCGCTAGGTATTCATTCATTCGTGTTGTTAATTGGGTTTCGCTTTAAATAATAGTTGTACAAGAGTTTTTAAATATTAATTTCAACAACTGATCTGATCTGAAATAAAAACGAACAGACGACGCTTTAGCTTACAATTACCACCATCTTTTCTCTGTCTTCATCATTCGCCGACGACGACATCATTCTGCTCTGCTACTCCGGCTCCAACGCCTACTCCTTCGCCTTCTCCACTGCATCCTCTTCCTCCTCCTCCTTATCCTTCTCCTTCTTCTTCTCCTATCCTACTATCGGCCTCCTTAGACAGCCTGCGAAGTGGCATAGGGGGGCTGCGTGGAACTATCGTTGCCATACGCTGACCGCGGCCCAGCTCCATAGTTGGAGGCGCCCTCCTGCTTCACGTAGTTGCTGTAGTCGTAGTCGTAACCAGAACCATAGCCGCCGTAGTCATACTCGGAGCCAGACTTCGAGGCCGAATTGCCGGGCCCAGTGCGCGGCATGCCGCCTACAGGTCCGGTGGTCGATGGACCGCCCGCTGCCCAGGTCTGGGCCCGCGAGTACATGTCCGTGGCAGTGCCTGCTCCAGCTCCTGGGGCCCCGGTGGGTCCGGCCGAGTTGGGAGGCATGTTCCACGAGTTCCAGCTACCGCCGCCCGATGGTCCCGAGGGTGCACCGGTCGATGTCGAGTTGTACATGTCGTAGCCGCCATAGCCCTGCGTCTGCTGCGGTCCAGCATAGTTCGACCACTGCGGCGGAGGTCCCTGGGGACCGGGTGGTGCACCCCAGCCCTGGTACGAGCCGGGACCGCTATTTCCGTAGCCGTACTGCTGCTGCTGCGGCGAGGTGCCCCAGCCCTGGTAGCCGGGCATCATGTTCGGCGCCCCAATGGGCATGTTGAGCGGGGGTCCGCCCATCTGACCGTTCTGGCCCTGCATCATGTTGATGGGAGCATGGTGCGGTCCCCAGTGGCTGCATTCGTTGCCCAACTTGCCATAGGCGCCGCCCACAGTGCTGTTGTTGGAGTTCTGTCCGCCAGATCCGTCGCGAGGCTCGGCCTTCTTGATCTCAACCTGTGGGGAGCGGAGAAAACAAACTTTATTACTGGCTATGTCGAGTGGCAAACTTAATTAGCTATCAAAAGAGTCAATCTTATGGAGATTGGCCAAGTAAACCCATGATTCATTCATTAAACCCAGTAATTCAGATTAAATACATTTAAAAACATTGAAATTTTAAGGATTTCGATAAAAATAATTGACAAACGCACCTGCTTGCCATTCAAATTAATGTAGCGCTCGTTGGTCACATGCTCCACCGACGATTCCTCCTCGAAGGAGAGGAAGCCGAAGCCGCGCGACTTCTTCTTCTCCTGGTCGTACATGATCACCACCTCGGTGACCTTGCCGTAGCGCCCGAAGAAGGTGCGCAGATCCGTCTCGGTCACATTGGAGGGCAGGCCACCCAGGAAGACCTTGTAGCCACCGCCCTTCTTCGGCTTCTGCAGCGTGCGCGGATTGCAGGGCTTCGGGTCGATGGTGCGGCCGTCCAGCGTGTGCGGCCCGTTCTGCAGCACATGGTTGACGTTGGTGGGATCGGCGAAGGTGACGAAGCCGAAGCCGCGCGACCTGCCGCTCTCGTTGTTCTTCATCACCACGCAGTCGATGATGTCGCCGAAGCGGCAGAAGTAGCGCGACAAGTTCTCCTGCGTCGTCTCCCAGGATAGGCCGCCCACGAACAGTTTGCCCCTCTCGTCCTCCTCCATGATGTTGTTCTGGTTGTGGTTGTGAGCTATGGCGCCGGGTAGGTTTTCAATAATTGACGTAATCTTGCCGCTTTTTTCTTAACCCGGTGTGCAAAGGAAATGAACTTGTGTGTTTGTTTGGGATGCGCACTTATAGAATTTTTTACACGGTTGCCGTTGTTGTTGCTGGTGTTCTTATGTATCTTATAGGTTGGTTTTAACGTTGCCAAAGTTCTTTTCCGTTCAAAACAATTAAACAAAAGCCACGACGTTCACACGTAACTTTCTACACATTATCGACGATGTTGTTGTTTATATTAGGCACATGGAAAGATATAAGATGGAATAAAATAGAAATCTTGTTAATCAAAACTGAAGAACTGATCTTGACTTGTGTAGGTGCGAATGGGGTGGGAATGGCCAGATGACAAAAAGAGGGACACACACACACAAACACAGGGGCGAAAGAAAGAGAGCCAGCGAAATAGGCACAGATAATTATGAAAGGCACAGGTAGGCAGCAAAAGCAACCGGCCGGTACACACACACACACACAGACACGATGGGCATTGGACACCAGTATCTATGTGATTTTTGCCGTCTAACTGCTTTTTGTACACGTTCACAAGTTTGTTCGCTTGTTTGCAACGCTCCGCTCGCTCCTCTTCTGAGCAGCTCGTCTTCTTCACCCGCTTTTACACGGCTACGTGAAAGTATTGTTTTCTTTTCGCTGTGTCACGAGCGGCTTTGTTGTTGCAGCAATGTCCCCAGCCTCAGCTCTTCCAACACACACACAACACACACATACAACACATGACGCCTGTCAATGAGAACAACGAACTTATTCCAAGGTGAAGAGAGCTCCGCCGGTCCACCACATTTGCGCGCCATTTACTGTGGGTTTGCCGGACTAGATGCCACCAGCACAAATATCTTGCACACTTCGGAGTTACACTATTAATTGCATGCCCGTTTTAATAAATTCTCAATTTCTTCACTCACAGCTACCGTCGTGTCGCGCAGACATGTTCCATGGGCAGCAAGTGAAAACATGTGGCAACGCCATGTGCGACGTGAAAGCGAATGGATGGCGAAAAGAAACGTACCAAAAAGCAATGCCCTCGCAATGCGGCCAAAGGAAATGTTAATTCCGTCAAAAAAAACAAACACTTCTGTTGGAGTTTCCCTCCAGATGGATGCTATCTTTTTTTCCGTAGTACACAGACTGCGAAGCGAACTGAATGAATATCGGCGGAGTGTGTGGGAAATTCACCACGGCAGAAGCGGACAGCAGCGGCGACGGCAACGAAGAAAAAAAAACAAAATGGAAGACGTGCCTGATGAAAAAAAAAATGCTTCAACAAAGAAATCCCAAGAAATATGTTCGTTGGCTCTTGAGTTTATATTTCTGGAATCTGGAACACATTTCACTAGAATTTATTTATTTTTACAAGCACGAATTCTGTATATTGCATTTATGTAGTTGGGCTGAGACCGGAAAAGCACATCGTTCGCGGCAACACAATTAACAGCGGGCCACCTCTTTTACATTTTCGCTTACGTGCCGGGTAAACGGGAGCGAAATTAACCAAGATTTCTACTACGCAATTTTAAAAAATTCGCATGATTTTTGTATTTTGCACCGCAATCTGCTTCGTGTGTGTGAGTGCATGAGTTGGCATGGGGGTGTGTGTGTGTGTGTGCGCGAATGGCCGCCGCCGACAGACCGAACCGAGCGATTTGCATTGGTGTGTGTGTGCGTTGGTGTGGTGTTATACATAGCATTTCTTGTATGTATGTATAAAAATATGAAATTTTCCACTTTGATGGGTGGAAAAAATGTGCCGAAATTGGCACGGAAAAACGCTGGCCCCAGGCGAAAAATGCACGGATCCAACTCACAAGCGCTTGGTGAAAAAACAAAGAGCTACTGTGCCACAATCGAACCGAGCCGAACAAATTTTACTCTACACACACACCACCACATCGAGCAATGGCAGCTGCGTCAGGTATTCACTCGTTTTGGAAAGGCAGGCATTTTGTTTAAGGCCCGTAATTGTTATGTAAAATGTGATTTTCAATTGCTTTCCATTCTTACCGTTTGTGCCAAGTGTTCGTCTGTGGTTTTTTAAAGATTTCGCACTGCAAATTCACTAAATTTAAGTGTTTTTTCCTTAAAAAACTAGCTTATAAATAATTGTATGATTTTGATGCATACGATATAACCTAACTTATATGATAAAAATCGCCGCCACGTTTAATCCTGTGTGACCGCCTCCGGGTTAATGCGATATACCATCGTACGCAACGATATATACTAAATAATATTTTTGTACAATCAAAAAGGCAGCCACACTGCTCCAATTGCGGTATATTCTTGCTAAGTTTGGTTTTATTTCGCCATTGGCCAGCGCCTAGTGTCCTCGGGAAACTCCTTGACTCCTTGAGGTACATAATAAATAACAGGATCGGATTTTTTTTTTGGATTTTTTTAATAACCGCCCACCTTCAAGACGCGCTGGATCCTGTACGGCAACGCGGAGACATTTGGAAAAATACCAAGCGCCATTCTTGTTTGATTTTAGTATTTTCCACCTCCCTTATTTATTTTGGTATATTTTGTTAAGCCGATGGATATTTGCACAGCCCACGCAGGGTCCCTCTGTTTGCTACCCGGTAAAATGAGTTTTGTGCTGCAAAAAAATAGAAAATAAACAGAAATTTGCAGTTGCTGCTCGCCCCGAGTGAAAAAAAGCGATCGCCAGCGGGCGTCGAATAGAAGGAGCTCCGGAGGAAGCGTAGCAAGTGAATATAACCGACCGTCATCGATTTTTTCTGCGCTGCAGAGGCCGCTGCTGCCACATTAACACAGCAGCCCCCAAGCCCAAGCCGAGCCGAGAAAAGCGGAATAAACAGAATGTCGCGCCACCCCAGCGATAGAAAGGTGTATGTTGGCGACCTGGGCAACAATGCCCGCAAGAACGACTTGGAGTACGTGTTCGGGGCGTACGGCAGTCTGCGCAGCGTCTGGATCGCACGCAACCCACCGGGCTTTGCATTCGTGGAATTCGAGAGCGCCAGGGACGCCGCGGACGCCGTGCGCGGATTAGACGGTCGGACAGTGTGCGGACGCCGCGCTCGTGTTGAGCTGTCCACTGGCAAATACGCCAGATCTGGTGGAGGTGGAGGCGGCGGTGGGGGCGGCGGCGGCGGAGGACGCGACCGCGGTGGTGGTAGCGGCGGCGGCGGCCGTGGCGACGATAAGTGCTATGAGTGTGGAGGCCGTGGCCATTTCGCCCGCCACTGCCGCGAGCGCAAGGCCAGGCAGCGACGCAGGTAAGCAGTTCGCCATTTCCATTTTCATTCATTGCCAATGTGGATTCATATTCATCCTTTTTGTAACATGGCGAGATCTGCATACATACAGATTTGTATGAGTGTGTGTGTGTATGTGTGCCATGCAAAAATTTTGAATGTTTAGAGTGTGGGGAAATTTGACAGTTTTCGTGGTGGACTGTTAGTCCAAACTCCCGAGCGTATGTTAGGCTTCAGTGCGTGCTGTTAGGCCAGAAAAGTGATGTTGTGCGCACAGCGGCTTCAGTTGTCCGATAACAGCACGCACACGTGCTCTGTCTGAATACCCTCTGTCTGCAAACTCTGGGGTATATCACTTTTTATTAGAATATATATCAAATATAATTATCTATACTTTAAAATCAGAAACTAACTTGCGTCATAATCTTCAAATAATAGACAGTAGCTAAGTTCTAAATTATAGTTTAATTAATCCGCATAAGTTCGAACTTTATTATGCATATTTTTATTATTTATATTGTTAAATTTTAAATTTTAATATTAAAGGTAGAAAAAGTTAAATACGTGTATATATTGTATATCCGCGTATACGAATTTGTAGATTTAGGGTACCGCGTAGTCGAGACATTTGTCTCGGCCAGTTCCCCGCGCTTTACTTTTCGTGGTGAATTTGTTAACAACATTTGGTGACATTGGCGGAATTGTGCTGTTAAACGCGAATCGAGTGGCAACACTGGCAGCCGCTCATACACGTGCTCACGCTTCATTTTGGAATTTTCTTTTACACGCGGCATACGGAAAAGAAGGTTAAGTCTGCTGCTGGTTGCGGACAGTTTTGCTGAGTTTTTAAGTAAAAATTAAAACTAAATGAGCACAGCGTGATACGATGTTTGTGCTCTACGAAACGCCGGCGGGCTACGCAATCTTCAAATTGCTGGACGAAAAGAAACTCGAACAGGTCGACAATTTGTACTTGGAGTTCGAGACTCCGGAGAAGGCCAACAAATTGTTGAAATTGAAGCACTTTGAGAAATTCAACGACACCACAGAGGCGCTGGCAGCCGCCACAGCGGCGGTGGAGGGCAAGGTGGCGAAGCCGTTGAAGAAAACTCTGAAAAAGCTGCTGGTCGACGACGTGCAGGCGTCTCTGTTGGTGGCTGATGCCAAGCTGGGCACCGCCATCAAGGACAAGCTGTCGGTGCAGTGTGTCTACAACACGGGCGTCCAGGAGCTGATGCGATGCATCCGCCAGCAGGCGGACAGTCTGCTGGGCGGCCTGCCCAAGCGGGAGATGACTGCCATGGCCCTGGGTCTCGCCCACTCGCTGTCGCGCTACAAGCTCAAGTTCTCGCCGGACAAGATCGACACCATGATCGTGCAGGCGCAGTGCCTGCTGGACGACCTGGACAAGGAGCTGAACAACTACATGATGCGAGCCCGTGAGTGGTACGGCTGGCACTTTCCCGAGCTGGGCAAGATCATCACCGACAACATTGCCTTTGTGAAGACGATCAAGTTGGTGGGCACCAGGGACAACATGTCGGCGGCCGATCTGTCCGACATTTTGCCCGAGGACGTGGAGGAGAAGGTCAAGGAGGCGGCCGAGATCTCGATGGGCACGGAAATCTCCGAGGAGGATGTCCTGAATATCCAGTGCCTGTGCGACGAGATCGTCTCAATAAACGACTACCGCATTCACTTGTACGACTACCTCAAGGCCAGGATGATGGCCATGGCTCCTAACCTGACGGTCCTCGTGGGAGACACGGTGGGCGCGAGGCTGATTGCTCATGCCGGCTCGCTGATCAACCTGGCCAAGCATCCCTCGTCCACGGTACAAATCCTGGGCGCCGAAAAGGCGCTCTTCCGGGCCCTGAAGACAAAGAAGGACACGCCCAAGTACGGATTGATCTACCACGCACAGCTGGTGGGTCAGGCGAGCCAGAAGAACAAGGGCAAGATGTCGCGATCGCTGGCTGCCAAGGCTTCGCTGGCCACACGCGTGGATGCCTTTGGCGAGGAGGCCACCTTTGAGCTGGGAGCCGCGCACAAGGTGAAGCTGGAGTCGCGCCTCCGGCTGCTGGAGGAGGGAAACCTGCGCAAGCTCTCGGGCACTGGAAAGGCAAAGGCCAAGTTCGAGAAATACCAAGCCAAGAGGTGGGTTCAATCAAGAGATTATTATGCAACACAAAACCGATTTCCAATGATGATACCCAAAAGGTTTCGCATTTATCCGATTACGATGACGATAAACCTTGGCTGTCTGACCGAAATTGTGTTTATGCTCCGCCCTAATTTTGTATTATTTCCTTTTGTTCATTAAACTTGTTTTGATTTTCCAGCGAGGTGTTCACCTACCAACCCGAGGCTGACAACACCGTCAACGTGAAGAAACGCAAGCATTCTGAGGCGGAGCAGACGCCTGTTAAGAAGGAAATCAAGGAGGAGGAGGCTGAGGCCGCCGAGGAGGAGGAGGCGGAGGTGAAGTCGGAGAAGAAAAAGAAGAAGAAGAAGAAGCAAAAGGACGAGGAGTCACCCGAGGAGGCTGCAGCAGCTCCAGAGCCTGCAGACGAGCCCACACCAGCCAAGAAAAAGAAAAAGTCCAAGCACCAGGAATAGTTTCTTGGTCGCCAAGGGCTTTAGGTTTAGGTCGTAGCATTTTAGGATACCTTACTGTAAAGTATAGGACTTAATGATAATAATCAGCAAGCGTAAAGTTTTTGTTGTACATTAGAAATAAAATGTAATAGTTGCAAAGCCATGTATTGTCTTTTACGAAATGAATTTGGCTTGATTGGTTGATAGATGCTAATACACTTGGTTGTTTCTCTATTACTTACATTTAATAGGTCAACCTATGTTTATATCCTGACCGATAGATAATCTTTTAATGTTTTCCTTGTGACTCTTGCAAGTTAAAACCCCTTTTCTTCTTTATATTTTATTCCCAAGAAAAAAGTACTCTTCTTTGTCGATTATAAAGCATTTATTCTCATAACCCCAAGAATAAGCTCTTAGATTACCACGTTGAAGAAAAACTCTTGAGTTTGGAGGCCAATCTGTCACTCGCCGAGTGACAAGAAGTTCGATTGATTGCGGTAGAGTGTGCGGAGCCAGTGAAGCAGAAAATATTTGCGTCAGCTCCCGAGGTTTGCTTGCGTGATGCAAGACCACAAGACTCCAGGCATTCTGTGGTCCACGGCATAATATAAAAGCAATTGCCACTGCCTGCCGCCCAGTTGACTGAGGAAAGAATGCGAGATGAATGGTGGTAGTTATCTCAAGCTGTTGCTGGTCCTGGGACTGCTCCTGACCTACTCGGCGGCCAAGAAGAAAGGGTCATCGTCCGAGGAGGAGGAGGAAGGCGGCGACAAGTTTGAGAAGAAGAAATTTGGTGCCGAGGAACACAAGGGGGAGCACGGTCACAAGGAGCACAAGGAGTGGGAGGAGGACGAGAAGAAGCACCACGAGCTGGAGGATCACGAGCACCACCACGGCGACAAGGGATCGAAGAAGAAGAAACACTACGACGAGAAGCACGAGCACGGGGAAAAGCATGAACACGGTGCCCACAAGAAGGGCGGGAAACATCATCACAAAAAGAAGCACAAGAAGGGGCACAAGGAGCTGGAGTACCACAAAAAGTTCAACAAGGATGAATACATCAAGGAGAAAAAGTTCTACGATGACGAGCACAAGGGGGGCCATCACAAGAAGTACGGAAAGGAGCACCACCATCATGCCGAGGAACACGGCGAGCACAAAAAGGGCGAGAAGCACGAGGGCGGCAAGAAGAAGGGCCACAAGAAGCACCACGGTCACTACAAGAAGGGACACCACGACGAGGATCACAAGAAGTACAAGAAGGGTCACAAGCACGGCGACAGCTACGAGGAGAAGAAGGAGCACGGCGAGAAGGGCTCCAAGAAACATGGCCAAAAGCACTACAAGAAAAAAGGTGGCAAGCATTGAGGAGAGCAAAAATTAAGGAAGCCCACCAGACGAGCATCTATAATAAGAATTTTGTGATTTGCAAATCAGTGTTGCTGAATAAAATTCTGGGAAAAGGTTAAAAAAGTTACGTTTTATTCATTTTTAGTAGGGTCTTTGGGTCATGGACTTTAATATGTCCCATAAATAAGTGAGATTAACATAGTTTCTCAAGCTAAAACCTAATGCTGCAGCAAAATCTTTCGTTTTAGTTGGCTTGAATGTTGATATTGTATGCTTTAGTTTTTAATAATTACTTTAATTTTATTGCACGAAATCTAACGGTTTCGGCCAGCTGCCTCCGAAAAAATATAACGGTTTTAGCAGCGTGAGCAAATTGAACCACGGCGAGCCCTTCGCTGCTTAAAATACTTTGAAATATGAACGATCGAGGCCTTAAGAATGTTCGCTAAATGTGAATGTAAAAGTGTAAATATGCTAGTTTATCTTTTTATTTGACCAAACTTGATCTATTCTTCGGCTTGTCGAAGTTAGCTTTCTTGTTGAAATTAGGGTTATCTTTGAATAAAAGTACTAATCATACCATATTTAAATAATTGCTTTATCAAAATGTTCTGCTCCTTACAGAAGCAACTCGTTCAGCAGATCTCGCAGCACATCCCGTCGCCGGCGCACTCGTTCCAAGTCCGGCACTCGCTCCCGCAGCCGCTCCGCCGCCTCGGTGAGCCGTCGTTCCGGTCGCTCAAATGGACGCGACGAGAACGGTTCTTCTGTGCCGCGCTACAGCGATCATGAGCGCAATGGCAGTGGTGCCGTGGACTCGCCACCGCCACCAAAACGGCGCTACGAAGACGATGACGATGACCGGGTGAGGGGATCACGATCACGATCCCGCTCACGATCTGCGTCGCCGGCAGTGCGTCGCGGATCGCCGCCGCCCAGGCGTCGCGGTGACTCGTCCGCTTCACGGTCCGTGTCCAGGGACTAGCGACACCGGACGGATGCAGGCAGGGCCCGGCGCACGACGACAACGACGACGACGACGACGAAGAAGAGGGCCTGAACCTGCTGCAGCAACCCCTGGATGAATCGGCACCGGCGAAGTGGGGCGACAACTGGACTTACCCTCATTCCCAGACCCCCAGACCTCACAGTGTAACAAGACAGACAGATTCCCAAAAAAATACTTTTTTCATGCAGTATCCATCTCTAGGGTTTACATAGTTGTCCAGAACCATATTAGTTAAGGATCTTAATTTATAGTGGAACTCGCGAGTATGCATATTTTAGGTATTCCTCTGTTCCAACAACAACAAGAACAACAACAATAATAAGCACATGTAGAAGAAACAGAACAAAAAGAGCGCTTTGGAGGGTCCTTGACTTTGACGGAATGAAAGAGAGAGTTAAACATGGATCGGCAGCCGCGGATTTTCTCAGAATTTCGATCTAGTCAAGATTTGCTAAATGTAAATTGATTTGCTTTTGGATTTTTATTGCTTACAACACCTGGAATTATATACTCGAATTTGTGCAGGAAACAACAAAGCATCGCCACCATTTTTATGTCAATTCAACACATTTGCACACACACACACACACACACAGACCCAACCAATACAACTCACAATACACTCGATATTTCTTCGACTCCAAAACTCTGTATGATGTGTGTTTCAATATTCATGATAATTAAGTCTTGAAACTGCATAATTATTATATTCGTACATTGATGTCGTAGTTAAGTATTAAACAAATACATATGTATGGATTCTTGAGATGTGTGTTTGAATTATATAGCAAATACGCTGGACACTAAAATACACACAAATATTCAATCAATAAATTAAATGCCAAAAAATGTGTTTTTAAATTTCAACTGACTGGGAGGTGGGACGTCACCTTAAAAACTTGGGTTTGTGTCTTCCAATCGTTACGTAGCCTTGCGTTAGCCTGATAATAAATTATAGACAATTAATTATTTATATTAAAACACGTTTTTGAATTTCAGTTGGTAGTGAAAGTTGCGTTGGTCACACTTGATACTACTCTCACTTTGGTCTGGCAACACTGTTTTTCATTGCTTTCTTTTAGATATCTTCTAACGGTAATGAATATATTAATCCAGTGACTCTGGAATTACCTGTCACACCTGTCGATACACCTTTGTAGGCGACAGGAGCAGGCATAATTATAAAACCCGTTACAGTGCCACGATCACTTTAGTGGAATATTTTAGTACATTTATTTTCGTCGTTTGTTATTTTTTTGGCGCTGCGGATACGGTCACATTAGTGTCATCGCATTTTTTGATTTGATTTTGTTTTGTGTTTTGTTTTGCTTTTTTTTTAAACAACTGAAAGCCTTTTCTGCATCTCTACCGAGCATTGTTGAATTCGAAGAAAGTGGACCACAATCAAACGGTTGGCAATAGCAGCAGCAACGATGGCATTTCGCCAACCGGACCACGAGATGAGCGTCACCTCGCTCGATTCAAGCGTCGAATTGCGATCGCGCTCTCCGTCGCCGCAGCTCTTCAATCGGCGCAAGCTACGCTTTGCCGACGACGACTTTGACAAGGACGAGCCCGACGGTGCCAGTCCGCAGCAGCAGCAGCAGCAACAACAGAGAAAGAAGGTGGCCACTGGAGAGGGAGGCGGCAGCGGCGATGTGTCCATGTCGCCGCCGTGCCAGAAGGTGCGAGCCTTGCGCCTATTTAGCACGCCAGCCACACCGAAAACGATCCTGCAGAAGTCAACCACTCAGTGCCGCAACCATCTCTCGGCAGCGGCAGCGGCCGTGAATGCTTCCCGCGAGGAACTCTTCCGTGTTTCGGAGCGCCCGCGGTCCCTGCCACTGCACAACCGCAACATTCCCGCCCAGGACACGGCCAATGTGAATCCCTTTACCCCCGACAGTAAGTCTAACGTTAGCTTCTTGGTCCCTTCTATTGATCACTTCTATATACTCGGACTTAATAAATAATAACGAAGGTTCAAGGAAGAGTAAATCGTAAATAGTAATTATTAACCTTATCCTAAAGTAAATAGCAGTACAAGTAGCAAGTTTACAAGCTATTAACACTGATTGGGTACACCTAAAGTTAGTTTTGAACTGTTTTAAACTATAATTCCTTGTTTTTTATTGGCAGGCCTCCTGGCACACAATAAGAAGCGATGCCGCACCCAATTCGGACGGGAGAACCTCAATGTAAATGCCATGCAAAAGTATTTGCTCAGCTCAGACGCCTTCGACGAGGATGCGGCGGATGCGGAGGGGGACTCGGGTCGCGAAATACACCAGCAGGCGCCCAAGCGCCTCGCCCTGCACGACACCAACATTAGCCGTTTCAAGCGCGAGTTCATGCAGGTTAACGTCATTGGCGTTGGCGAGTTTGGTGTGGTATTCCAGTGCGTCAACCGCCTGGACGGCTGCATCTATGCGATCAAGAAGAGCAAAAAGCCGGTGGCAGGCAGCTCCTTCGAGTAAGTCTCTCAGATCTCTTGGAAGCATAATATCTAACCCCTGCTTTACTTGTTACAGAAAGAGAGCCCTGAACGAGGTCTGGGCTCATGCCGTGCTGGGCAAGCACGACAATGTGGTTAGGTACTATTCCGCCTGGGCTGAAGACGATCACATGCTGATACAGAACGAGTTCTGTGACGGCGGCAGCCTGCACGCGCGCATCCAGGATCACTGCTTGGGGGAGGCCGAGCTCAAGATTGTTCTCATGCACGTGATCGAGGGCCTGCGCTACATACACTCCAACGACCTGGTGCACATGGACATCAAGCCGGAGAACATATTCTCCACCATGAACCCCAACGCACACAAGCTGGCTGAGCTGCAGTCGCAGCAGCAAACCAAAAATGATGACGAGGATGGGATGGACAGCGTCTACGAGGAGCTGCGACACTCGGACAACCTGGTCACGTACAAGATCGGCGATCTGGGCCATGTGACGTCTGTCAAGGAGCCGCATGTAGAGGAGGGCGACTGCCGGTACCTGCCCAAGGAGATCCTGCAGGAGAACTACTCCAATCTATTCAAGGCCGACATATTTTCGCTGGGCATAACCCTGTACGAGGCGGCCGGCGGCGGTCCGCTGCCCAAAAACGGCCCCGACTGGCATAAGCTGCGAGACGGTGAGGTGCCCATTCTTCCCACTCTGAGCAAGGATTTCAACGAACTGATCGCTCAGATGATGCACCCAGATCCGGACAAGAGGCCCAGCTCGCATTCCATATTCAGTCATTCGTAAGTTGTAAATCGCAGTTAAAAATAGTAGAAACAACAAGAAGTTGTTTGTGTTTTTCAGAATCCTAAGCTCTGTCGAGTCCAAGAGTAAGCTTCAGCTAGGACTGGAGCTCACGCTGGAGAAGCGCAGGAACGAGATACTAATGAACAAGCTAAGAGAGGCAAAGAAACAAATAAAAGCACTTGAACAACGGGGTAAGTTCCTGTACGAAACAGAAATAACTGCTGGGCCTTTGCCTGTATAAGTTTAATATAAGTACAGTGTAATTTGCTTAGCTGCTTCGATACTTCATTAAAACGCTCAATATATCTCCCCGATAGAACGAAAAACAACATCACACTCAATATCATACCGTAAATTATGTAAATGTCGACAAATTATTAGTCTTATACACCGTTTATATTAAAAAAAAAACATAACATCACCTCCAACGCTGCCTGCGCTTATTTAATTGACAGCATTTACGTTCTTATGATTTTCTTTAAAAATCATGTAAGTTAGCTTCGTGCAGAAATTAAAATTGAACTTTTTTGTTGAAAAATAATGCAGATATTGAATTTAAAACTGGAATTGCGTTTATTTATTTAAACTTTACGCAAAGTGCGATGAAATAGTTCTTGTTGTGATAAAATACCTGCCTAGAAGGTGGGGTGAAAAGTTCTCGAGCAGCTAAGCATATTTATAATGTTAAAAGCCCATTTAAAACATAACCTTTTCCGTTTCTAGTTAATCTCCTGGCGGTGAACAACAACCCAGATAGTTTGGAGGGTCAGCGATGCCTTCGCTCCTTCACGCGACGCATGCGCACACCATTCGATAGCCTGGTGGCCGATCGCAACAAGAATGTTATCAGCAATGTTTGATAAGGTCGCGATGCGAACACCGAACACCGATAGCCAAACTCTTCCGAATAGAACGTGAACTCTAAGCTCACAGTGTTACACTTAATATATAAATCATAAAAGATACATATATGTACCATATTTGATAGTTGTCGCCTCGGCCGATCGTGCACCCGCCATTCCCGGTTTATTGCCACAGTTCGTGAAGTAACAAGCATGGCTAATATAATATCTATATTTTTTCCAGCTCAGTGAAATTCTCTTTGCAGAGAAAACACATATTTGTTTTAAGATAGAAGCTCTCCCCCTCCTAGATTTTTAAGAGAACCGCCCAACTGTAAATGAGTATTGTTTTCAAAATTAAACTATTTATTGTGTTAAATATGGAAAGCGAAACTGATAAACGAGATCATTCGTTGAATATAACGAATGCGAGTTCCATATGGTGAAAATATTTATGTTTTTTCATTGGGCTCTGTCGGGATTGTTCTTATTCTGATCCTCTTAGCGAACATTTAACGAGACTTGAGTCCAACGCTCGCGAACTTTTAGCGTTTCTAAGAAAGTTTTCGAGCTAAGTTTCTTTTTTTTTGACTATTTTTCTTTGGCTTAGTTGGATAACAAACTAATTTTTAAACTCGTTGTAAATAGTTCTGTGAAAAGTATTTTATTATCATATTGATGAAATGAAAGGGCATTATTTTTCAACAAAAAGTGTTCCTATGATCGCTGCTTAATGTAATTCTTGTTTTATTTTGTTGCATAATTTGACTTCTTTTAATTGAGGCACTGAGACAGATATTGAGTCGAGTGTAAACTGATGATTTCATGGTTAAAAAATCAAATATATTGTATTGCTTCTTAAGTCTATTTTTGTAAATGAACTTGGATTATGATGTTACATTTGTGTTTTATGATTAGAACCGCTTATAGTTTTGCTGCTGCTGCTGCTGTTGTTGTTGTTGCCAATTACCGCCGCCTTGGTGGTAGTTGTTATTCCTTCCATTGTTGTAGTTATTGTAGTTCCTCTGCTGATTGGAATTGTCTTGTTGGTATCTCGGATTCTGGCCATATTGCTGGCGGTTATTGTAGTTCCCTTGATAGCCGCCACCACCACCGCCCTGGTTGTAGTTATTGTTGTAGTTGTAGTTATAGTTGCGACTATTATTTTGATAGCCCTGTCCTCCCCGTCCGCCGCCGCTTCCTCCTTGCCCATATCCTCCTCGTCCCCCTCCGCCGCCACCTCCTTGACCATAATTTCCGATTCCGGCATTCAACATGCGGTGCCCGCTGTCGGGCACATAGGCCCGGTTCGAGTGGCTATTGAAGCCGATGACTGGACGGTGCTTCTGGCCCTGCTCGGAGGGAAGCACCTGCGGAGGATCGACGGCATTGGGCAGTCGCTTCGCTTCGAAGATGTAGTCGTCGTCGTACTCCGGATCCCGGAACGTCGTAGTCACAATCGTGTTCTCATTGATGTCCGGCAGTCCGGAAATCGGCGACCTTAGGCAGCCGCTGATGGCAGTGTTCAGTTCCGATATTCCCAGGGTGCCACGCATCCCGCTGAAGGAAATGGCATTGCACTCATCCTCAGCTGGCTTCTCCGTTATTTTCTTGACCTTCTTGTAGTGCGGACTCGAGGTGGTGATGTACAGATAGTTGTCGCCCCGCTTGTTGCGCCTCACCTCCTCACCGGTGAGCTGTTCGTAGTACGGCACGAGGGCCTTGAAGAGGCGCTTCTCATCGACGAACGGTAGGAGGGCCACGCCCTGCCAGGCGAATTTCTTGCCATTCAAATCGATCTTGAAGTCCTCCGGATAAAAGTCAATGATCGGCGAGTCCGGACTGGACATGAGTTGGGCCCACGGTTCGGGCACATGGGAGCTACTGGCTGCCGGGAAGACGCCCATCAGCTGCTCCAGGGGGTTGAAGGGCTTGGTGCCCCGTTCAAAGAGCGTGGAGAGGCCCTGGATGTTGAGGAAATCGGAGGCGAAGGGCGCATAGTGGTACGGGAAGTACCAGTTCCACGATGCGCAGCCCTGGTAGTAGTACTTCAGCACCCAGCACAGGCCCCTTACGTACTGTAAAGCTACAGCGTAGCGGAACTGCTGGTTGCCCGGCGCCACATCGAACTTGGACTCGTAGTAGCGGTCCTTGAACCCATCCTCCCACAGTCTAACCTCGTCGTTGACCTCTTCCTCCTCCTCATCATCGTCATCCTGTAAGCCAGCCTGGTCACCTGTCCTCTTGCCCAGGCGGAGGGCGGCGGCCGCCTCCTTGTAGTTGGCAATGTTTGACTTCGGGTTGCTCTGTCCCACGGCGCTGGCCCCGAACACCGATTGGTCCAGTGCTTTGTGGTCCTGGTTCCTCTCCTGCCGACGCCGCATCTTGTCCCTGGCCTTGAATTGCTGCTCGCGCCGTTGTCTGTTCTTAAAGATCTGGTCCTCGGCATTGCCCAGATCGGTCATGATCAGCTGCACCCTGTCCAGGTTAACGTCGCCCGAGTCGGTGAGATATCCCCTCGTCTTGTAGACGCACTTCTTGTACAGCTCCACCAGTCGATCGACGGCGCCCTCGCGAATCTCCAAGCTCGGCAAGTGGGGCAGAAAGTCGTTGCCCACGAAGAAGCACATGAACACCCAATCGTCCAGGGCGCGCTCAAAGCTGTACTCGAAGGGGAGGTTCGGCATCTCGAGCGTCTGCTTCAGGTACTCGCGCAGCACGCTTAGCCGCACGAAGATGAACTTCACCTCGGCCCCAATGGGAACATCGGGCTTGAAGTTGCCGCTCGTTGGAGCCGTGGCCCCCAGTCCCACGCACTTGTCCATCTCGTGGCCGAACTGGTTGCAGATGTCGCAGGGACGCGGCTTGTTGGGCAGGAACTCCTCGCGAATGATGGTGAAGTTCGGCTCGTGCGTGGCCAGCCCCAGCATAATGAGATCGGCATCGGCCCCACATAGCACGTGCTGGGTGTTGGGGTCGTGGTCCGGCTGGGCGCGCTGCTTGCGGATGTAGTCCATGATCTTGTGCTCACCCTCGCCCGGCACGTTGGCGTCCGAGAGGATCACCTTGATGCCCTTCCAGGCTGGGTTGTTGTTCAGCCGATCGTGGACATAGTAGTGCAGGCACTTGCTCAGCCGGTCCATGAAGGGTGTGCCCGGCGTGATGCAGTTCGAGTCGAAGTGCTCGCCCTTCTCCTTCTCGGGCGGCAGCTTGCAGCCGCGGCTGAGCAGCTCCTCCCTGATCCGCTCGACCTCCAGACGCTTCTCTGTGGTCTCCTTGGCCGCCCGAAAGCGACGCGACCGCTGCTGGTTCATCTTGGCGCGCGGCGCCACCCCATCGATGGCCATGTAGAGAAGTTTCCTCGGGCGCACGATCCCGAACAATCGGTCGATGCAGTCGAAGATAGCCACCATCATCTCATCCTCGTTCTTCGGCGCCGGCTTGTCCTCCGGATGCGTGCACGGGTGGATGATGCCGTTCATGTCCAGATATAGATTGTCAAACTCCACCCCGTTCGGATTCGGCAACGTAGCGTCCTCGTAGGTGTTCAGGCCGGTGTCCGGGTCCACCTGCTTGTTCTCGTTGCACTCTATGATCACGCTCGGATACTTCCGGCTCAGCCAGCGAAAGAATGCTGGAACTCCCATATTGCTGGCGTTGAAAACTTCCTTTTACTTTATCTTCTTTTACAAGCGCTTCTTTTTCCTTTTTCTTCACAGACAATACAGCATGCTCATCGGCGGGTGGGCAACGCTGCGTGATTGCGTTGCCAGATATCAAAATCACGTTTACCAAAGCCTCAAATATCGTGACTTTTTTATTTAAAAAGGTAAAGTATAAATGATACAATTATATTATGGTATATGGTAATAGGGTAAGCCGAAAAACTATTTTATTGTGAAATAGGTTGTTAGTTTTGGTGTGATTTAAATATTTCGAATAATGCAATCGTCAGATTTCACGAAAAAATTCGATCTGGCAGCCTTCTGCGAATGTTCGGACGGGCTGCCAGATCTCCAAATGCAACTCATGTGGTTGGTTTCGAACGGCAGGTTTTAATAGTTTCAATGGCCAAAATCCTACAGAAATACATAAAATTCTCCGGCAAGGAGCTGGAGAAGTACGCCGCCAACCCGGAATCCTGCGTGCGATGCATCAACACAGACATGCACCTGGCCATGGGGCCGTACGGCATGGCCAGCTTCAAGCACGCGCTCCACGAGCTCCTCATCCGCACTAAGGTGGGCATCTACGACTCCAGCCTCGATGGCATAGTGCTCGGCATCAAGAACATAAAGATGCTGGGCCACACGGCGGCACTGCGAGCCGACGATCCCACCATGCACCTTATCATCAACGCTGACTTCTACGTGTTCCGTCCAGTGACCGGGGCCATTTTGGACGGAGTGGTGCGCCACATATCCAAGTACCAGGTCAGTGCGGTCATCTACCGTGTGTTCAATACCACCATCCGCTTCACCAACAACAAGCACAGCCGCGAGGGTGTGGTCATGGAGCAGGAGATCAAGTTTCGGATCAAGAAATTCGACATTAGCAATGCCATGCCGTACATCGAGGGGGAGCTGCTGTTGGAGGACGGCGAGGAGCCACAGGTGAGCTTAGTCATGGGAATTACTTTCGATTTCGCTCGTTTTTTACACGAATCTTTAGCAGAACAAATCCATCAAGTTTGGCAGCCCTGAACCTGAGGAAAAGATAAAGGAGATCAAGGAAGAAGACCCCGACGACATGTTGGATGCCCTCTTGCAATCATTAAAGGAGGAACCGGATGTGGTGGAAACGCCGAGAAAGAAATCTTCGTTAAAGCGAAGCATGAAGGCGTCTGAAAACGGTGAGGCGACGCCTAAAGCGAAAAAAGTGAAAAAAATAAAAAGCGAACCTATATAGCTATAAAATGCCTCTTGTTTTTTAAAAATAATAAGTCTAGTACAAATTACCAACTACTATGTACATATGAATGTATAATGCCGACAGAGAGCTTAGATCCCCTTTAGAGGCCTTAAGGTATGGAAGATGCATGAAGTTTTCTCTTTTTCTCTATAAGGAAGTCGATTTTAAAATAGTAATATGAGTACTTTTGTAATACATATGTATTTCATACAAATAGAGTCAATATTTTACAATACATTAAATACACAATATGTTTATCATAGTTATTAGTTTGTGGTTTGTTGTTTGTTTCTTTTTATAAATTATTAAAAGCTTCTTACATATTCCG
>JAEIIH010031538.1:0-14212 GCA_018904745.1 Drosophila orosa
ATTTAAAGTGAAGAATTCTGTGCAATTAAAGGCACTATTGATATTTAAATAGTAAAGATACTTTTAAAAATAATTATCCTTAATAATTTATTGTAAATTATAGCTCACAGTCAATTGTCTTAATAAAAATACCCTTAAAGAAACGCTTAAAATATTATTTAAATTATAAAGATAAAATTGGTATTTTATCTTAAACCTCCTTGAAATTCTACCTTGCCAAAAATTCCAATTAGAGAAAAACCCCTAAAGAAAACCATTGCCTAATTTGGGGCATAAGTTTTCCTCAGGAAAAGTGCTCTGCTTTCTCCTTCACAAATCGAATTACTCACCGCAGCATAATTTCGGGGTTAAACCCGAGTTAAACGGCATTAAAAAAGTGTAGGGGAAATTAATGAAGATAAGTCCCTGGACAAACTTTGGCTATCTGCGGATCAAGCTTCAAGCTGTGCCATAAAAAGCGCACTTAAATGCAGTCTCCGTGGAAGAGACACAAGGACACAACCGAAAACATTTCCTGGGAAAGCTTCTTCGTCGTCGCCAAGGAAATGTCAAGCGGCGGTGGTGGCGGTTTGCTGGCCGCTGTCGCAGTTTCGCATTTCTGCATTCGCAGTCGACACTTCCGCAGCGGCGACAGGTGCTGCCTGTCAGCTGCATTCGAAAACCGCGAATTTTTCACCAGTTTCCCCTGCTTTCCACCGGCTTTTCCCTTGGCCGTGTCAAGTTAATCAGGGAGCGCGCTTTGCTCCTGTTTTTTTTTTTTTTTTCGGTGGTTTTTCAGCATTTCATCTCTTTTATTTTTTTGGTGGGTTAAAAAATTTCACGCCCGCCGCGAAAACTTTTCATTTTCATGGAGCGAGTGAGCCGGCGTTAATAAGGTATAAAAAAGGATAGGTTGAGGAGAGGGGAAAAACCGGAAAAGCGGCCAGAGACAAAAGAGGCTCATAAAAAAGAAATGGAGCTTGTTTGTCTAAGTTAGAGGACTCCCTCTGCCATCCGCTGTAAACACTTTTATTTGTTTAAGTTTGCTGCCGTTGCTCTTGGCAGTGACTTTCGTCGAGTAGCTAAAGACAACAACAGCGAGCGGCGTCTAAATGAAAATCCCGCTTTTATACGAAAGGATACAGGAGGCAGTGGGTGTGTGTACATGTGCGATAATTCACACACTGCTGGCACAGCAAGCGGTACAGCGAAAGGCTTTTAGGAGTTGTCTCTCCGCTTTTCCGCTCTCTTTCACTCCTTTGCAAAAGCGAACTCCTTCGACACGCCCCCGACGGCGTTACGCCTACCTGCTGTCGCCCCGGCATCGTTGACATTTTCATTCATCGTCTTGGCAACCGTAATTAAAATCGTTTTAATTTACTTTTTGCCTCACACACTCTCTGAGAGTGCACTGAGAATTGTAGCAATATTTCCAGAGTATTTATTTATTTTTGTTGAAATATTTTTAAACCTCATTCTTGAGGTTACTTTGGCGGACTTTATGCCTTTGAAAAAGGTTAAATTCTCCTTAAGGAAAACCTACTAAAATAAAATAAAAAATACTCTTAAATTTAAGGATATTATTTTTTAAATAAACTCTGAGACTTTCTATATACTAAAATATTTTACAAATAAATTTCCTGCTGCTTTTAAACAAATTCTAGACTATATTTTGTTTGTTTTTCTACTCATTTAATATTCTTCATAATTTCTTCATATTTTATTAACTGAATTTTAAAAGCATATATATTTTTTTATTTTGCCATGTTCATGTGTTGACATATTTTTGTCTACAATCTACTCCCAGGCTCCTTTAAATTCCTCTCCTTAATTTAAGCAAACTTCCTGTTGAATAAAAGTAGAGAGGAGACATCTATATATATTTTTCTAAATGTAAAGCCCTCATCCCGGCTTCCGTTTCCTGTGGAAAGTGTGTAGCACACTTATCGGGGCTCGTCTGCAGCAGCATCGCGCCTGGTTTATGTTTATCGACTTTTGTTTAGCGGCTGAGGCTGTTGCTTTTCCACTGCTACTGTTATTATTTCAGTCTCTGCCCGTCGGCGGAATCCTCTCCTGCTGCTACTCCTACTCCTGCCAGAGTCCCCTCCGCCTCGGCCTGCTCATTATGTGGGCGTGCAAATTGCTGCATATTCATTTACCGTTATCTCTTTCTTGTCAAGTAAAACACACATTTTACTACAACAACAGCTGCTGCCACTTCAACACAGCCTAGCTGCCACGCCCCCCTATATAGCCATCATTCGACGCCCACACTTTTGCCTCGATGTTCTTAATAACATAAACTTCTTTTCTCTCAGCGACCGAGAGTTGAGTTAATGAAGAATTTCCATGACGATGTCGTTGCCCGTGAGCCAGCCATTACACGGGGAGAAAGAGGGTAGCAGTTGGATAGGAATATTTAGGGGAATGTTCTTTAAACCAGGCGGAATTCACTCTGATTTCAGGGTTCATTCTGTGTTTAAATAATTGAAATTATCAAAAGGTAATGAGGGTGATGAATACTTTAATTGTAAAATTACTATTCGATTAAATAGCCTTTTATTATCATTAAACATAAATACCAAAAGCCTTATGTTTTGCAATATTTTCAATATAAATTAAATCTTGATTGATGCAATGTCTATATTAAATTGAAAACCAAATACAAAAGTCGGCAAACAGTTTCACAACTTAATTAATAATTAGCACCATTTCTCTTGTGTAAGAAAAATATATATTAATTATTAAATACGGGTAAAAAATATATTAAAAATTATAAAACAGGCTTAATTAATAATTCCACTAATTTGTTTACTCATATTACATCTTCAACTTATTTTTGGCCTTGTGTAAAAGTATCTATTCGTGTATATCTTTTGATAGCACTCCTGCCACCACCTGCCCAGGCTCATTATATATATTGTTGCCTGTCGACGGGAACGTCGTTCCGTTGCCTGGGGAACGAACAAAACGTCTAGAAATTTGCCAGTCGAGTTGGCTGAAAGCGTATTAATTTTGCTCATAAAATGATTGCCGATAAGATATGATCTGTGTTTGCCCTGCGACTCATTTTGAGTCGCCATAGAATTCGTCTGCCTTTTGAAGTTGAGTTGTGCACTTGCCGGGAATGAAGGAGATACTTTCGGAGTGGAAAGAGTGGCTGCTTGGAGGAGTACGAGATGTATTCACCTTTGGCTTTATAATGAAAATTCAGCCATGGCATCATCGTCGCAGTAAGCCGCTTAAAATTGCCGAGATGATGTGTGCATATGAGTAAAATCTCTGGGGCTTAGGTGCCCCGCTATCAAAACACTTGAAAACACTTGGCGGGGCAGGCAGGCAGGCAGCACTTCTTTATCCTGCAACATTTTAGGATATGTTGCCAGCAACATCGCTCACATACATAGACACACACATAAACGCACACCGAGTCCTTGGTGGGCATGTGTCTGTGTGCGATACACCCACACACTGGGAATATTTCGGAACAGGCGCTCAGCGGCGAAAGATGGCGGCCCGAAATGGAAAATACGAAATACGCATCGCCATCGCAGATACTCACGCAGACACATGCACACACAATGCATAACATAACGCACACAGACACAAGCACACACATACAGGCACACACCACTAAGCAGGCACACAAAATCGTCCTGGAAGTTGCGAAAGCAGCGAAAACGGCGAAAAAGCCGAGCAAAGTAAGACACTCTTTGCGAGTTGGATCGGGGGTCATGAGGGGGAGAGGCTGGAGTCTGGCTGAACGAGGCCAAACAAAAGCGAGATAAACAAGGAGAGCATCCCAGAACACAGAAAAAAAATCGAGCACAGAAATGTAATAGAAATGAGCCTTTTGATGAGTAAAATTAATTAATGTAAATCTATTTTATCCACAAAATAGGGGTATAAACAACTATTAACTATAAAGACATTTTATTCACTTTATATATAATTTATTTGAATTCATCTAGAGATTTTACAGCATTTCACAGCTCTAAAAATAATGATTTTAGTATTTGAAGTAAAAATATTTCTTGAGAGATTTAAATAAATCCAAAAACCTTTAGGAGTTTTCCTAAACTATTAATATAATATTTTGAGATAAAGCTAAATTAATATCACAAGTGTCCCATAATTGAATAAATATATATTTTTGTAATGCCCTTTCTATAAAACAACATTTCTAAATTCTCACTCCTACCCAAAAAAGTTTTTTAAATAAGTATTTATAATTAATAACGCCAAGAATTCATATACTAAATAAATTCCAAATATTTATAACTTCTTTAATAGTAAATACATATTTTTCTGCAGTGCATCGTACAGAGGCGACAGACATTGAAACAGTTTTGTATGTGTTTCTTTTTTTTTTTCTTGTGTGCCTCATAAAACGGTCGCGGCCTGCAGTTGAGTCCTGTCTTAAGGGGGCGCAGGAGCGGCAGCTTTATGGCCATCACCCCTCTGGCTACATACATCCCCTCTCTGTCCCACACTTCGTTGTTGTTAATTTCGCCACTTTTCGCGCTGGCATAATAAAGTTGATAAAGCAGCCGCAATGCTGCCTTTGAAGAGTTCGTATTTGGGCAGCGCCGAAAGGTAGGCAATTATATTTTGCATAAAGAGGCAAAACAGGAAAACATCAGGAAAACGAACGAATACGGTTTTGTAAATATTTTAAAGCAACGAAACGTTATGTTTAAATATTAATAAATATTTTAAATATTGTACCAATTCACACAATTAAATATAGTTTTCTTTGGGACAATTCCAAATTCATTTCACTTCCTTAACCCAATTTTAAAGCTAAATATTTCAAAGTTAATACCCACTGAGCCCCACGAAACCTCTTAGGATTTTATCAAGTGGCAAATAGTGTCTCGGCTTAGGGAAGTTAGACTGTACAGGGGTATTCCTTGCTGTGTGTATGTGGTTTATACAATAAATGCCCCTTCCTTTTGCATTCCACCATCCTGGTAATGAATGGCAACTCCTCAGCTGTCTGTCTTGGTTTCCGTTAAGGCTGCTAAAAAGCGTGTCAAATAACTGGGCCAGCATGTGAGCTGGCGAGTAGAGAGGGACATCAGCTGCCTGCCTAAGCGTCGGCCATAAAACAAATGAGCCTTCAACATGAGTTCGTCATTTGTTTGCCACCCTGTGTCGTTGTCTCACTGGGAAATTTTAAGGCGGCAGCTGCCATTTATGAAAAGCCTTTGCCTTGGCGTAGACAAAAATATTTCTCGTGCTCGCCTTAACTATGCACTCGAAATTTGCCGCCTGATTACAGGGCGAAAAACAATGGAAAGACCATAAAGGCAGTGAGCAGGGAGAATATTTATGCTCAGCATGTATACGCACTCCAAAAAGCCAGAAGCTCAGTCTGTCTGGCCGTAAAATGCAGAAAGTAACACAAAGTAAGAGGACTTGTGTACCTTCGGGATTCGCAGTTCGTGCTAGTCTTACCGCCTTTATGATCCTTGTAATTAATGCATACCTTAAGGATATAATGGGAGCCATGGTCTGGCCGGAGTCTGGCCAAAGATAAACTGACACTGAAACTGATACAGAAGCGGCGGCGGCGGCAACAAAAGAAAATTAAAACCGAGTGTGACTGACGTTTTAATAACTCGCAACAGTTTTGTGTAGCATTTTTCCTATCCTAGAGAAAATCGAAACTTCCGGGGCTTTTCATTTTGTTTTCAGAATGTGTTTGTGACTCGACTCTGCTGCCAAATAGTCAACGAACAATAAGTCTTAAAGTCATGCCAGGACTGCCAAGTGTTGTCCCCGTCCTCGTCCCTGTGAAAACTGACTGACTTATGCACTATGTTATGCATGCAGTCGAGTTGCCAGCTCGTTCTACTATCTCCTTCCCAGGCAGGCTGGCACACAACAAATGTAACTACGAAATTTAACTAACATTTTTGTGCTTCCTGACATCAACGCAGCCTTTGAGAAACTGTGTGTGTGTGCGGCTGGCAGCTGACCTTTAAAAGGATTTCTTTTTGGAGAATATTTCCGACAAAGAAAATATTTTGTAGAGCCCAAATAATAAAGATTTTAAGGCGCAGGCTTCTTCAGGGAGTTTGGTATTCGTGCGAGTTTAAATCCTTTATTTTCTGTTATTTTTGTGAGTTTTCCTGATATGCAGAATATATATCGTGCTCATGAATATATGGTATACATGCAAATGAAGTGAAATAGGTGCCTCTAGAAAGAGCTCTCTTTAAATTAAAAGTAAGATCATGTAGAAATTTTTAAACAAATTTTTTAAGAGGTATTTAAAATGAGTATGCAGAGTATGCCCGAGTCCTTGCTGTATTTTTTTTCTAACTCTGCACTGTTGTCCTTCACAGTTGGCTGCATCAGGGCCTGAGTTACTTTCGTTACTCTCGACACTGCAGCAGCAGCAGCAGCAGCAGCACAGTTTTTATTTCGTTTCGGAAAAACACTCCTCCGCCTGCCGGGGCTTTAATGCAATGACATTAATTTATGAGCTGCTGGCCGAGTTGAAGCCAAGCTCCGTTTCAGCCATTTGAGTTGCTCTCTAACTCATTTATTCACTGGCAAAGCCCGGCAAACGGGGGACCGGAACTGGTTACACGGAGGAGGACTGAGGACTCCTCGGTTTGGCATTCACACGCCTCGTCGCGCTGGCACTTAAGTAATTTCAACTTGCAAACAAACACCCCGGATGTCTTGCTCCCGGGAGCGAGAGCGGGAGCCATACCAAATGTCAAAGTAGTTGTTAACATTTCCGCTTTTTCGCACGGCTTTTCTTTGGCCCCTCTCCCCGTCCCCCGTCTGTATTTTTTGGAACTGGGAAAAACTTTGGTTGCAACCAGAAAGCGAATTGCAAGCCACAAGGAATGCAGTCAAGTAAAGCTGCCGGCGAAAAAAGTTTCCCTTCGCCCGGACGACACTCTTAAATTACTGACTTAATTATAAAACATGAACGCTGCTTCAGCTGCTGCAACTGGGGGAGCTTAGCCCGGCCAGCATCCTCCGCAGAGTTGGCATTGCCAGTGCCAGTGCCAGTGCCAGTGCAGTTGCCAGTAATTTACATAAATAAGTTGGCGTGGAGTATTAACATGAAGGTTACAAATCGCCCAGATCCTCCTCCTCCACCATAAAATGTTAAATGGCATTTAAGCTGTTGACTTTTAGATAAAACCGGGTCAACTGTGGCTTGACCTGGTAAGGGAGAGAAACTAAAGCAGATACCGGGGTCAGGGAGTGGGGGAAAAGAAAGGCTAAAGGGTAGCTCCAATTGTTACAGTTCCTGGCCTCCTCACATGTCCTTCGCTCTCTCTCTCCCTCCTTCTCCCTCCTCCTCCTGCGAACCCTTTGCGACTTACTGTCGCTTCATGTTGACAAGCTTAAAAACCGTCAGCTGCAAGTTGCTGCAATTCCTCATCACTGGCTCACACATCACATCGTGTGTGTGTTCCCCCTGGTGGCTTGACTGCTGAGGTTCTTGAGGTTTTTGGGGTCTGGGGTCCTTCTTGCCACACCCGCCGCCAGTCTCATGTGCAACTGACATTTTTCAACAAGCTGTGGGATTTCGCCCGCAACCAGCAGCACATCACATCTACAAACATTGACTTTGACTTGTTCCCTCTGAATTTTTAGGGGGCAGGGCGGGCCAGAACGAATACACACTGGGGGAAAGTCAAGTCAAGGATTTTAATCAAGAATAACGACTTATTTTTGTAGAGGGTAACATTAGTTTTAATATTAAGTAAGATATAAAGTTATAAGGTTAATATTT
The DNA here is from genome assembly GCA_018904745.1 of Drosophila orosa. Lineage (NCBI taxonomy): Eukaryota > Metazoa > Arthropoda > Insecta > Diptera > Drosophilidae > Drosophila > Drosophila orosa. Next base: position 7,748 of record JAEIIH010031538.1, read on the forward strand.
TTAACATTAAGGCGGAGATGAAAGATCTTGAATGTTTGCAGCTTCTTTTGCTCTATTAAAAATATTATTTTAAAGAATCTACCTTTAATCATTCCCCCTTTAAATTGAAAGGCTTTTAATTTATTGTTTACCTTTAAATTTTCTTTAATAATTTAATTCTTATTATGATTTTTTCGCAGTGACTCCAACTGATAACTCATCAAGTTTCCATATCCTTGCCCAAGCCTGCCAGTGAAGCGTTTTTAATGTGTTTATAAATATGCCGGCCAGACGAAGTCCTTCGTCCCTCTCCCAGAGGCCTTGCAAAACTCTAGTTTATAAAACTGGTTTCCCCTCTTTTGATACGCTCCAAATTGACCCCTTGGCTGGGTGATGTCGTTCATGTATCTACCTCGCTCTACCTCTCCCAGCAAGGATACCGAATCCAGGACATCCTGTGTCACAGGCCCTGGCTGGGGGATTTGTTATGAGCCGAGTCGAGCCGAGTCGAGTCGAGTCTGTTGGCAGACTAAGCGGAAGCTCTGCTGTGGCTGTTTATCAACAATGCCACGCCTCCTGCGGCTTTCTGGGCTAAATGCTAAATGCGAGAATTAATGCAGGCTCCTGGAGGCGAAGGATGATATTGAAATTAGTTGGCCAGACCACACAGGGGCAGTCGGTTGGTCGGTCGGTCTCGGTGTTGGGTTAGGCGATAAGGCGTGGCCGGTCTTGGCATTTAATGAAATCGTTAACCCGGACAAATTTGCATAATCGGTTGCTGGTTGGGTTTGGGGAGTATATCCTGACAGGCAATGGTGTTAAATATTTGAACTATGGGCGAGAATAATTGCCATTTGATTGCCGAAAGTGAAAGGTGAAGGTGGCTTGGGGGTTAACTAAGGAAAATTAATAACAAAGAGAGGAAAGATATATTAAACTAGATGAAACTAAAGCTAGATTAAAGGTTTTTATGGGTTTTAGTTATCTTATATAAATATATACTAGTTTTTCCCATCCCTAAAACTCCCTAAAACTTATTCCCCGACTTAAGATAACTAGTTCTTGTCGCCTTTTCCTAGGCTTTTCTATTGCTGTCACCTCCTTACCGCCATCATCAACATCCTTATCAGCATCATCCTAGTCTCCCATCCAATCAGGCAAATATATTCCAACCCCTCTCTGAGTTCCTTTGTTACGTAGTCCTGGTATATATTTTCAATTTCATGCCTAAGCCTGCTTAGGGAGGGAAAAATGAAACCATATTAGTTTCGGGCCTGTCGTTTTATTGAAGCAACAAAAATGATAATTTCGTCAATAGAATGTTTTTGGGGGGCCCAGGCCCCTTACCCGTGATATTCCATCTTGTAAGCCCCGTGGCCATGACAAAAGGCTCAATGGGGAACTCTGCCCCACCCGAAATGTGCATGAATTTCAATTTCTTTTTTCTCTTTTTTTTTTCTTGTGGCGGCCAGGATTTGCAGTCTTACACCCCTGGACTTTTGTTGGTTAATAATCAAACGCACTCGTTTGCTTACATAGTTTGGGGTTGATGATGTAAATGTGCCTGTGGCTTTGCTTGCCTTCTTCTTTCTTTATTTTTTTTGCCACTTTTGCAACCATTGATACTGGGGAATTGCCCTTGGTTATTTAACTTTTTCGTAGACATGTGATATCCGGACATGTTTCGGGGTCTCGTCCATTAGCGCCCTGCCACAAATCCCGCCGCCCCTTGTTTGCCAGTGTTGAGTAATTGGATTAGATTACTTCTTCTCCTACCTGTGTGTATAAATATATATTTTTTTTTTTTGCGGTTGGTACAGCTGCTGTCAGGCTTGATTGATTGATTGATGGATGGGATGGCCTGGCTTGATCTTGTGGCATTGTCAATATGCTTTTTACGGCCCTCGTCATTTTGAGCCAAGTTTATATTAAATTTCTTTTTAATGGTTCCGTTCCCCTCCGAAAAAAAAGAAGGGAATTGTATCAGTATCAATATATATATATTTACTGGCAATGTTCCTCTTGCTTTATCGCTTTGCTCCAGGCGAGAGGCCAGGCAGTAATAATTTTCTGCATCATATCTGCAAGGCTATTAAATTCACATAAAATTTTCCTGCGATATGCCCGCGTTTTTCCCACGCAATCCTTCCACTTTCCACACGCCCCGCCCTCCGCCTAGAGCTGCAACCAATGGGAAAATCATAAAAATTTATGATTGCAATAATCTGGCTTTTGCACGAAACTTGTTTTTCATGCGGAAGTGCAGAAAGTGCCGACGCTTCGCAGGAATTGACACGAAAATTATGAAATAAAAACTCCAAAACATGGCGAGTGTAAATTTTATATTTTAATGATACTCGTGCGGCCTCTGGGAGAGTGGTTCCAGTTCATTCGCAATCATGGAGATAAGATGCCGCTTTCAACGAAAACAGAAAAAAGAAAACACAAAATGGTTATGTCAAAATCGATAAATGACTTTTGGTTTCAAGTCGTTATTTTTGGTGGCCACTCAAGGACATCTTTACACTGTGAAAATAGTATTACAAATAAGGATTCTTATTTGACAATGTTTTAAAATATTTTCCTTTATAATATTTCGTTTCATTTTCTCAGTGCCGCAATTTCAACTTTGGGAATAAGCCCCACAAAAAGACCCAGCCAGGACGAAGGACGATTTCGCCTTATCGTGCTCTGTCCTGTCCGATCTGCGTTGAGTTATCAACGATATGCTTAATTTAGTTACCACAGTAAAGTCCCAACCCAGTACTATCTCCCTTTGGTCCCTCGGCAAGTGTAATAATTTGTTGTTATTATCTCTCCGGCAGAGGAGACCCCAAAGACAATAGCAGTCGCATTGGCCCAGTTCCAAGGACATGGCATCCTTTGCATGTGGCATCCATCTATATGGAATATACATCTATCCATATATATATGTAGGATAGGATGTGGGGCCTGTGTGTGCTTGGGGGGCTGAGGAGCAACATAATGAGCGCATTACACGCCATGTGGCACTTGTGCCTATCTCCGATGTTCTCAACACTTGGCGCTTCGCCTGCGTCGAACGCATAAATTTCAAGGACGCCGAAACACGCGCCGAAAGGGGTGGGGTGGGGCGGAATTGGAAAAAACATGGCCCAAGAACATGCGAAGCGCGAAAAATAAATTGACAGCCCGAAGGTATGCAGCGCGCTTCTGCTCAGCCAGTTTTGACCTACATGTGAGGTAAGGTAAGGGTTGGTACAAAGGGGGTGTGGCAGGGGAAAAGGACACCAAGCCAAACTGAAATTTACGCAGAAAAATATATACATTTTCATAATTATTACGGCAAGTTTGGGGAAAGCCATACAAAGCCTGGTTCCTTAGTTAAACATAAAGAAAAATGCTATGGAAAACAAAAATGTTAGCAAGAAAATCAATGGTTTTCTGCATGAATAATAAATATATTTATTTGACTGAAAGACATTCAAGAATATTTCATATTTTCGTTTATATTTTTTTGCTTTAATCAATCGTAATATTTTATTTGGCTATAATATTCAACTCAAATTAAATTAATCCCCCGACAACCTGGTTTTTCCTTTTATATAAAAAATAAATAAAATATATCAATAATCCCGAGTGTCCCTCAAGTATACTTAACAAATAAAACAAGTTGAATTTATATGAATTTATTGCCATTTTAGAATTACTTTTCAACTGCTCTCCCGTGTAAAACCATGATTAAATATTAAATTTAACTCGCATTAAATTAATGCTTCAGGTTTATGGTAGCTCTCTCTTAATAATGATAATGACCATAATTTATTGAACAAAATAACCCCCCTCTTGTCAAGAGCTACCCGGTAATGTCATTAATTGCACACGCATGAATTTTTGATGCATTCGGTTGCGAAAATCAATTAAACGTGAATACAGGCGATACCGAAAGTGCACACGATATACGGAAATCATTTAAAACAAATATTTAATTAATAGTAACAAGCGATTGTAAAAATTGTTAGGTAAGCAAAAATACAGGTTAGCCAAGTGGAAAGATTATTTTATGCACTTTGTTTAATGTAAATATTTTATTTTGAAGAAGAATTCAGGGCTTTTTACAAGTTTTTAACATTTTAACTATTTCTTTTACATCTTTATATGAATTTGTATAAAGCTAACACAGAATGCACTTCATAGGACCCTCATTCTAGTCTGGCAAAATGGCAAATGGTTATATGAAAATTGCCGCCCTGTGACGTGTGCGCAATTTCCGCTGCCAGAGGTTTTGGCTGGGGGATTGGCTGAGGAGCCGATGGGAAAAATGGCAGCAACTATGCCGGGGTCATTCATCCTGCAAAGTGGCGACACACCAAAGCCGGCTCCAAAATGACTAATGGGCCAAAGGGGCAAAGGAGGAACAGCAGCAGGGCCAGGACAGAGAGAAAAGGCCGACGACGACTACGACGACGACGACGGCGAAGAAAGGCAATATGCAAAATTCGTAATTTGCCCTGGCAGACAGGACGAAACTCTCCCTCGAAGGACGAAGGACTCTCCCTCCTCTCCCTGGCCCCCTTGGGGCAGTTGTCGCATTCACTTGGCCCCTGCAACGTTCGACTATTTTTATGACCAAATGGCGTTTTATTGCCATCGACTTTTCTCGATTTCTGGTTCAGTCACACACACATATCCCTGTGTATATATCGACTAGGACTACTATCCTATTCCAGGTCCAGGTCTAGTGTCCTCTCAAAATGTGGGACAGAATCTGGTTTCCTTCAGGACTGACTAGTAGTTCAAAACAAGTTGACATTCCTGGGCATCGGGACATCGGGCATCCCTTATCGATTTTCTGTTGTTTGCGGGCTAACCAAATCGCCGCCTTAAGCTGTCCAGGAATCCATTTTCCCGCAGCCTCTCTCTCTCGCCATCGGTTTCCTCGATTTCCTCGATTTATACGGGGGTGACTTCGCCCTGGGTGTGGGGCTTTGGCAAAACGTTTCAATTGATTTGAACATTTATTGCTTTCGAGGGGAGGACGTCATGGGACATTGGCCAGACGTTCGGACGAAAGGTAGTCGGAATTATTTCGTTGCATAAAATAGTTTTTTTTCTTTCTATCCATTCTCCTCGTCCTTTTAAACCAAGGTGGAGAAATCAATGGCAATGGGGAGTGAGAGTGGCAGTTTTCTGTTCCTTATTGGCATCTTGGCCTGGTTTTTATTTTTTGCCAGGTATTAGTTGAATTTAAGGGTATATTGTTTGCCAGGAATTTAAGTTTATTTCAAGAAAATTACAGGATATTTTAATTAAATAAATAAGATATTATGCTCTGGAAAATGTAGCTTAATTATGATACGGGATTTAAGAAAGTTGTATGTACTTTAACTATGATTTCCTTCTTAATTCCTATTTAAAGTTCTTAAAAACTTATAAATAATTTTAAATCACCTCAAAAACTATATACTTTTTGTATTCAGAGGTTACCTTATTGTCTAAACATTCAACTAAAAATTCTTCCTTGTTTTTCTGTGATGCCAACATTCCTTATTCCTGTACTGACTCTTTGGCTGCGCATTTCTAAAATCAATTCCATTTGCTTTGCATATTTAGTTGAGTTTCTGTTTTTATTCTAAACAAATAATTTTCAGCATTTAACCGATTGTGCCGAGGCTGCATACCAAACATTTTCGCATTCATATTCCGGGAGTATGGAAATTCCGAATGCGCCGCATAGCCCAGAATAATAATTGTTTTGTTTATGGCTCCGTTTGCTTTTTGGCTTTAATTGCACCGAAAAACATTCCGAAAACTAATTAAAATTCTTTTTCTCTTTTTTTTTTTGTTTTTTTGGGGCCGCTTTGCATATTGAAATCATTAAAGAGAAATGCACGGCGGTGTTGGCAATTTTTTGTAATTTGGCTCAACTCAACACCTTTTTGAGGGGTTGCTGCTCTGCTCAGGCGAGACCAACGTGTTGGCATTTGTTTTTTACTCTCCTTATTTTTTTGTGCCCCGCAGCTAAAAAAAACACAAAGAAACGGCAGAGAGAGAAAGAGGCAGAAACAGGAAAAAAACAATTTCAAAATTCACATAATGAACTGGGGACCGACAGAGGCAGAGGCAGAGGAAGAAGGAGAAGCCCAGGGATCGACCGAAAGCAATCCTTAAAGCCCTGCCAAATAGCATGCCAGTTGGCAGTAAGCGAGAAATAATTATTTGCCGTGCTAAGCGAACATTATTCACTCGAATTCGGCCAGGAAAAGGCGTAACAGCCACGGCAAAACAGAAATATGTTAAACAACTCGGCCTGATATCGCCACAAAAAAATAAAATTGTAAAGGCAGGGAATTAAGGCTCTAAGTAAAAGTGTTTTCACAAATTTATCAGAGAAAGAAATTCAGATTTTGTAAATTACGAAATTTTAATGAAAATAAATGGGAGAATATGCAGAGGAGAAAGGGAAAATGAATAATTATGCAAGGAAAATATCTTAAAAATGTACAA
>JAEIIH010031561.1:0-23244 GCA_018904745.1 Drosophila orosa
ATTATTTACTTATTTAATTAACTGTTATTTGATGGGAAGCTTACCTAATTAATTGCTACAATTTAACAAATTTAACTGAATGACAAAATATTTAAATTACTTTTTAATAGAAATAAATTACCGCCTTGAGCCGATAAAAGCTACTTAGTAATGTATATTGATTTGATTTGATTAGATTTCTGAGTAATACACACATAAATCTGTTAGCAAGAAAAAGGAAAACTTCCTTCTTAAGCTCAAAACTTGCATTATTAAGGCTCATCCGCGATGCCATACAATTCAGCCAGCTTCCCCGCAAACTGGGAAGCTCATTAAATTTTTAAATTTCAACCAGATAGAAGCATAAGAAGGCGAAATCATCAACTCTCAATGAATTGCAAACGGCGAGACCACAAAGCAATTTACACAACCGAATGCAGTGGAGGCCATAAATTAAAGGCAAGTGGTCGGCGTGGGTGGAAAGGAGGACGTGGTGCCGTTTTTCACATTCAAATTTCCCGCATCCAAACAAATCCGGGCTGAATGGTGGTTGCTGGTCCATGAAAGCAGGGCCAAAAATATAAAAACAGTTAAGAGAAAGAAACCCGGGAAAATAAGAACGACCGAAAAAAGCAAATAAGACCAACTGGCTACAAGGGTTAACATGAATGACCGGCTGCCTGCGAGGCAACCGCAACAATTTCTACAGCCAAGCGCAACTTAATTTCAATATAAATAAATAAAATACGCAGAGGAACTCCTCGCTTGTTTTTTTGGATTTTTCGTCTTTTATATTTTTTTGTGAACTCCCTCGCCCTCGTCAGCGAGTGAATCCAAATCCGAGTTTCCATATATCAAGAGCAGGCAAGCTGCAGCGGACAGGCATGCGAATTCGCAGTAACTGGAAAATATCATTAGATGACGATATAACTACAACTGGCCCGGTTACTCGGCTCACACAAATAATCCCATTTATATACTTATTGCCGCCACACATCCGGTCAACAAGTTGTTGTGTCTGCTCCAGGATTCCGACGGCAGTCGTGTTCTGCCCTGCCTGGAACTGGCTTTTGTCATCGCCACACAAATACAGGCGTGGGCGAGAGCATACGGACAGGACATGGCATCCCAGCTATGTGTCATTGAAATTCAATAAGGACAATTCCCGCACGCAGCGGGGAGCGGTCCGGGGGACCGGGCCAACAACATTGTGGGGCCAAGACAACATCGTCTTTTGCTGGCCAATAACTTCTGCTTCATTTTCTCAATGCAAACACGCAAAAAAATATTTTGATAAGCACTACATTTTTAGTGCGCAAATAATATGTATGACTTTGCAAGAAGAATCAACTATAGCTTTTACATTTTTATATTTAAAAAAATTGAAATGTTTAATAATAAGCTTTATGGTTTGCCAAGATGTGCTGCCTCTCTGTTATTTTGTTCAGTGCACAAATGTCGTGGACAGCTTTCCGAGTCCTGCCTTCATCCAAGGACCAAAGCCAGATGACTTTCGTTTCTGAGAAATTGATTTCCGCTTATGGCACTTTGCCTTTGCTTACATGTTGCTCGAGACCCACAAAGACTCACAATGAATATTTATGTGTGTCGCCCTCTTTCTCTGTCCCTGTCATCGACATGTAAAACTCAGATTATGTTAATGACTTCATTAAATCATCCAGGGGCCCGGACTTATGAACACTCTCTCGCACCCATATAGACATCTTCCAATTAATTATGTTTACTTAATTAAATTCCATCCCTGGCTTTAGCTATCTTATCGCTCGGTGGAGCCATTTCGGAAATAGTTTGCAGTGCCACGCAAAGGTGCATAAATGTTTCCTTTTCGCCGTCAGTTTTCTCAAGTTGTTAATTGCTCATAATTAGACACGGCGTACGCAGTGGCCTGAAAGCAGAAATGCTTTCAGTCGAGCCGCAACTTCCTGCCAAGCTAATTAAAGGACTCGCGTAGCAGTTAATGCGCTTTTAAAGGCATTTTGCGAGCCGCAGCTACAATGAAACTAATTGAAAGGAAAGTTGGTGAAAACCTAATTGCAGTGCCAACTGCTCGACAAAAAAATAGGGGAAATATCTCAATCTTAATTGCAGCGCCAAATGCGGCAGCCGTTTCTTTTTATTCATTATACAAATTATCTTGAACGTACAAGTAACATGGGGCTGGCAGTAAATTCAAGTTAAGTGAATTGCTTCTAGATTCTATGGAATCACTACTATTTAAGGGACTATGACTACATTTTTACTATAAATTATTGTGTGAACAAAAGATACACTCTTAATGAACTGAAAATCAATCAAATTTATAGAAGAAGTGGTAAGAACTGTTTTTAGAAAAGCCCGCAAATGCAGTGTCATATGTTTATCGGTAGCATACTGTCGAGGCTTTTCCCTCTCTAATGCCTCACTGCATTCATGAGTGCCAATCACATTAGCGTTTAATTGTCCTACAAAGCCTGACCACAACAAGCCAGAGGCCGGAGGCATGCAAATTAACTGCAAAATGTGGTTCCAAAGAAGGAGGGTTGGGGCTCGAGTTATGATCGAATTATTGTGTACTTATCTTGGCGAACCACAAGGTAGGCGATACTTAATGGGCAGTTTGAGAAAGGAATGACAGGCATCCACCAATATGCACAAACTTCCGGCAGATGAGTCCTGCCCGCCGGTGCATAATTGGGCATCGTGGCCCACTGTGCAATGCCCATGTACACATGCGGTCAGTGATTGAGTTGTTCGCTTTTGCAACTGATTTATTGGCCACCGCAGAAAATGCGCTCAATATTATATTGAAACGTGCCAAATTGAATGCAATAGCCGGTTCCCCCGAAACCCGAAAAGCGAAACCCAAACCCCCAACAATTGCAGAGCGAGGGACGACCGACTGCATTTCGAAAAGCATGCCTAATTTTATACGGCAATCACTCAGCCGCATGTATTTTCCCGCCATCCATCCAGTTTTCCATTTGGGCCCACATCCACGCACCCCGTGTTCCTGAATAAATCGTGGTGTTGAGTGTGCGAAAACTGAAATTGCACTTCATTAAATAACCATCAAAACAACTCAATAAAATACTAAATTCTCGCAGCGAGCAGGAAACGAACTGCGGCAGGCATGTGTGCATATATAGTGGGAGATGGGAGGACGTGTGTTTCTGTGAGATATTCATGCACAAACTACTATAAAAATAAAACAAATGGTCTAAACTTTTTCAATTTAACTACGATTACATTGCGCGGCCCAGGCCACACATACATTTGGTTAAATCCACTGACAAACTCAGCGCGGAGGCTGCACAAGTGGATTCCGACTGCTCCGAGTATTTGCCATTTGCCATTTGAGTGATGTGCAAGCCATTAAGGATGAAGCGTTTCCAACTCAAATGCACACTAATTTAATCAAATGCAGTCCATCAATGCCTTTTGCATTCGATGTCCCGGCTCCTCTGGCCAGGCTGGCCAGGCTAAAAGCCCCTGCCGGTATCAGTTACAGTTGCAGATGGCTGTCGAGCTCGGCTTAACTCTAGCAGGATCAGATCGCTCCAAAAATGTCCGTTTTCGTTTGGACTTATGTCATTGCAAATGCCTGAAATGTGAGAGGAGAGACGAGGGGAATCCAAAACTATTTACGGAATTTATATTGCCAACAATGGGCAATTTTTTGGACAAGCAAAAGCCATATCCATATGCACGGACAATCGATTAAAGTCACAACTTTACTTTGATGCTTAATTCTACATGCAAACGGACAAAATACTGTCTGACCTCGGGCTCGAGTTCAGAATTCATTAATAATTCGCCAAACGTTAAAGACACAAAGTGAGTGTCTCGCGTCATAACTGAAGGACAAGAAAATGGCGAACAAAAGTTGGACTGTGAAAGGACATTCCGAGAGGACACAAGTCCGAGTTGCGGCTTTTGTTTCGCCAACTTTTCGCATTGTTGTTGCGGCATTCTTTCTGGCAATATGCAGCAATTATTAAGATTAATACTCCTAATATGATGAGCGTCGGCCACAAGAGCGTGACCAAGATGTGTGAGGCCATGCCGAGAGCTGATGTGTTTTTAATGAGTTGTAGGAGCAACGGAAGCAGCAGCAATTAAGGAACATTAATTAATATTAAATATTTCAATGGCAATTAAATGAAATAATTTCCTAGATGCCATCAAACCAGCCGCAGCCTCTTCTCCCGCCCCTTTTGGTTCCCCGCAAACACAAAAGCGAAAATGCGAAACTTTGGCCGGCCGAGCAAATGAAAATTTCATTAACCGCAGAAGCCAAATGGATTTTGCCCCAGTATCCTTCGTTCGTCCGCTTGTCCGTTCGTCCTGCCATCCACCCGCCGCCTTCCATTTGCCATTCAAATTTCGAGTGAAAAGTTTTCAACTTACCCCAAACAGGACACATGTTACAAAATTAGCAAATAAATTTCAAGTAAGACCAAACTTGCGCGCATTCCAAATGCAAATGAAATGCACGCGATTGTTGATCGGGGGAACAGAGGGATGAGTTATGTACTCAAGTGTCCCGACCATAAAATACCTGCCTCTCAATATGTAAAGTGCATTACACTTACTTTCGAAATCGATCGGAACTAAGCCAAAAATGCATTGATTTAAATTCGGCAAGCTTTTCTGTGATGGTTTTTGATTAGGTTAATAAATCATTTTAAACTCAGCAAATTAAAGTTAACTATTGCATTTTTGAAACATATTTTTCCAGAGAATATGGATAGCTGATTTAGATCGACACGGCTGTTGATGCTAATCAAGAAAATATGTATATGAAGTAACTTCACCACTGATTTGCAAACAACTTCTAATACCTCGCAAGGTTAAAATAATTTCTCTAAATTATTAATTATTATTATAACGTCTTACAGGAAACAAAAAGAGCTAAAATTTGATTTTCCTCTTACAGTGTGGAACATCAAGTAAAATTTCCGTAATATTCAAAAAATACTTTAAAAAGAGACTATATATCGCATTTTTCGGGGAGTAAAACTTGTTATATAGCTCAATATACCCCAATATCCTACATATACTGGGTGGAAATAGGGAACTGAACCGAACAGAGTTGAAGCCCGCGCTGCATTTCTTATGAGTGAGGGCAGGAAAATATTTTCCAAGGCATTTCAATTTGGCCCCGCAATACGCGTAATTGAAATTTGCATTTGTGTGGGACGCTGGCGAAAACAAGAACGAAAAGAAAATCAAATGAAATGAAAGGAAAGGACGCAGGCCAGGACGTGGCGGCCAAGACAGGCAAAATGGAAATAAAAGAAAAGGAGACTTTGCCGGTCGCCCTGAAGAAAGACCAATTAAGAGCCGCGGCGTGGAATTTTGATTGCGGTTTGCAAATTTCCAACAGGCCAAGCCAGGTCAGACCAGGCCAAGCCAGGAATCTGGCCAAGCAATGGCCCCTACATACGCGGAAGGTAATGAAATTTTTTCTTTTTTCCTGCCTTTCCGCTGTTTGTTCCTTGCCTTTCTTGGTCACTTTTTCAGCACATTAGAATTGTTGATATTTATTTACAAAAAAACAAGAGAGGCACAACGAACTGCCAGCGTTGACATTCAAGTCAATCGAAAAGTTTCCACAAAACGCGAGGCTGTGCCCTCGGTCACCTGAGTCAACAACTCTGCATGTCCGGCGGTTGGAAGGAGGCCCTGAAATGCCGCCAGTTACTTTTGGCAAAGAATTTCCAAGAATTCTCGCTGACGGAGGCAGCAAACAAGCAAAACGCAATGCACTGTGAACCGATTATTGTGAAGTGTAAAGGAAATGCAAATAGAATATGAAAAATCATTGAAAAAAACCTTATTCAAATTATTCAAAAAACATTAGACACTTTTTTAAGGGTGCAATGGTTGCTGGAGTGCCCCAGAAATATTGAGTTTTAAGTTCTAACAAAAATGTCACCTACTATCTGCCACGTTGCTGATTTAGGCATATTAAATAAACATTTTTAGACACATTTTATTTAAATTACCTTTCCCATATATTACAAATATCAAATAATGTTTCAAAAATTCTTTCCAATGTGCTCCAGCAATGTCTGCAAGAAAACTTTTCGACCCGCGACCCGAGGACCGCAAATTGCTTTAAAGCAAACATTGAAGAAAAACACAAGAAACACAGCAAATTTCCAGGAATAAAGGGAGTGCCCTGGGGGGTGGTAGCACGGAGACAGTTGGCATTAGGCCCTCAACTATAGCCAAGGCCAAGTTTGGGCCAAATCTGTGGACCAGCAATGGAACCGTAAATTCTATTGCATGACTTGATTAAATTCGCATGCAACGCTGACTGGCCTCCCCTTCGATCCACAGCCCCCAGCAGCAGCCGGAAAAAACGTTCTCTTGGAAAGGCCAAACAAAGGCCGGCAACGTTGCCAACTATGGCATAGCTGGAATTTCTTGGCTATTTGCTAGCTGCCTTGGCTGGCTCAAGGCTCATGGCTTCTGTTTCTGGCCGTTGACTTTGCCTTTTCCTTCGACCATTGCCCACATTTTAACGTTTTAACGTGACTTAATGAAGTTTCAGTGTCACAGCAAGCGCTGCTCCTGCTCCGCCTGTTAATTTTATGATGGATTTTATGCAGAACGCAAAAAGAAACTTTGGACTTTAATAAGTATGTGTATGCAAGCGTTTAACTTTGCCAGCGTTTCGTAGATTTTTTCCCATTTTTCCTTTTCCATCTTGTTTATTTTTTGACCGCTCCGGGCACCCCCGGGCACCTCGAGCATCACAGCACCATCATTCGGGCCATATTAAGCTGGCCCGGCTAGCTGGCTGGCTTCTTTTCTATGGGAACTTTGCTAAAATATGCTTCACGAGACTTGAAAGCATTTGAAGTAATGAAAAAGGAGCGAAAAAAATGCATCCAACAAGTAACCACGACACGACGCACCTCCCCCTCACACACACACACTTTTGGGGAGAAAAGTGGTTGCCAGGGGGGGTCGGAAAAGCGGAGGGGTGTAACTATACAGAAACGCTGCGCAAAATTTAACGAAGCTTAACCTCATTCAATGTGAAAATACACTTTACGTGTACTTTGCGCTGTCATTTCGGGCGCAACTCGAGCAGCAATTGTGCAAATACTTTGTGTTGAAGGTGTGGTGAGGTGGCGACTGATGATGGGCGGGCTACGGGGGCGATGCCAAAAACCTGGTGAACTTTTCAAACTTAAATGCAGAGCAGAATGATGAATGATCCAAAGATGCTCGCCCAGCAACCAGAAGAACTCACTTTATCTCCACACTCTTCGCGAGTGAGGAACTATTTCATTTCAGGTTTCAGCGGATGCACATAGAGAAATGCCACGATTGAAAAAAATCCCTATAGGCCATTTCTATGCCATTCTATGTAGTACTTAGGCACAATAGATATGTAAGTTTTCTTCTTTAAGGAAAATGTAATTTGACTCCTGGATTCATTGAACACAATTTTACCTGGTTTAATAATAGTTTTTATTGAACTCTTTCTCAAAAGAATCATTCATCAAAGCGTATATCGAAAAGCTTCCTCTCCAAAAATGTATTGTCTGTTTCAGTGTGTGGAGGGCGTGGCCCGTAAATTATGCAAGAACATCGATACCAAAATGTCGTTGACTGCTTCCAATTGAAAACTGAAAGTGCTGCAATCGGAGATCTGCACTGGGTCTCATATGACCGCGTTACTCCCGGCAATTGCACTTGGCAGAAGACGATTGCTTCACCGCAAACACATAAAACGCACGTCACCGAGCGTCACCATTTGTGCAATCAAACATCGAAATGGCCGCGACATTGACCGCAGGCTTCTACAGTGTGAAATCGGATGCGGCTGCCAGCTATCAGGTGAGCTCAACACTGTCTAGAAGCTAGGGGAAAATGAGTGAAAACGGAGTGAAAAATGTCTGCCAAGTTTAGAAAATAAAAATTAATGATTTAAATGTCATAAATGTCTTTGATAAGAATATAAATTGAATATAGAAACTATATTATTTACCCTAATTTTCCTGAAATTTCCAGATTTCACATAAAACTCTCACCCACTCGAACCACTGTCCGAGAGGTCGTTGTTCATGATGGCTTTACAATTGCGGTGGCTGTGGATTTCGTATGGTGAACTGTGGACACTGGATCGCCTCACTTGCATCTGAAAGGGACAATCTGGACCGCTGGGCCGCCAAGTGAAAGTGATGGCCTCCACTTACACAATCCGGAGCCAAGCCAATGAACTTGAAGTGCCGACACGCCTATCCAATTTCAACTAGGCGGCCCCTTTAGCGAAGGGCTGCGTTATAAAAACACCAACGAGATGGCAAAAATTTGCATTTCAAAGCAGACCACCAGCACCCACGCCAGCTGCCTGCGCTCAAGGATTAGGACTGTGCTAGGACTCGAAATAGGAGCAACCCGAAGCCGCAGACATGAGGCCGCCGTATACTGGCCAAGGCAGAGGTCCGCCAGCCAACAGTTCATTAATGATCTATGCATTAATGTTGCTCTCGTTGTTGCTGACAATGGAGGTAGTAGTAGTAGACGCCATAGATGCCCCACTGCCATTGTCGCTGGCAGAGATCCCGCTGCTGTCCCTGGAGCAGGGCAAACACCATTACCATGAGGCGGGCGGGGAATCGTTGCCGGGATTAACGGGATATACGCGAAATTATTATGGCCCCGCTGACACTGCACCGACCGATGACTTGGCAACATATGGAAATTATGCTCACAAGCTCCTGGCCGCCCACCACCCGCATACGGATCCACATCCACATCCAGTGTCATCATCGCCATATCCCGCCACCGCCAATGGCTTTGTGCCCTTCTACTACAGCAGTCAACTGCACTCACACTCACCCTCGCCCTCGCCCTCGCCCTCGCATTCGCAGTTTGCAGGCGAGGATGAGGAGTCGCGGCGCAACCCATCGGCCAATATCGATTTTGTCATTAATGCGGCAAATTATGAGCCCAATTCCGCGGGCTATGAGGAGACCTACGAAGGCTATGCATATCGGCCGCGGGTGTCGTCGCCGACGCCTCCCAATCATTACCATTTCGAGCAAATTTCCAATTACCGGAACCAGGACCATCGCCATGAGGAGGAGCTGGATAATTCCGGTCTCTATCCGCACCACAAAGAGCTGCAAACATTGGCTAACCCAGTGAAGCGGGAGCAGCGGGAGGAATCGTTATCCACTCACCAGCAACTGGCAGGGAGACACGAGTCCCAGGAACAGCGACAGCAACTGGAAGGGAGGCAGCATCATCAGCAGCAACAGCAGCAGCAACAGCAGCATCATCAGCAGCAACAGCAGCAGCAGCAACATGTGCAGCTCCACCAGCAACACGTACTACAGAAACCTCTAGGATATTTCCAGGATCAACGGCAGCAACAGCGCCTGGGTGTGGCCCAGGATCAACAGCTGCTGTACTCCCATACGGACTCGCGAGTTGCCGATCTTCCCGCCATAACAACCAGCGTTCGTCATAGTCCGGCGAGTAGCAAAGCCGTGGCTGGATTGCCGCTGGCCAAGCACATCGAGGTGACCAAGAATGTACCAATCACCCACTACCAGAAGCAGCATGTTCCCTACAAGCAGTCGGTCCAGGTGCAGGTGCCACGCACCGTAATCGCCGCCATTCCCAAGCCCATGCCCATCAAAATACCCGTGGCGAAAACCGTGGCCATTCCGCAGCTGCAAGAGGTGAAGATACCCATCGAGCGGGTCAAGCCAGTGCCAGTGGAGCGTCCCATTCCGTTTGTGGTGGAGCGAAGAGTGCCCTACCGAGTGGAGAAGCCGGTGGCCACGCCAGTCTACTATCCGTATCCGGTCAAAGTGCCCGTGGTGCGCACGGTGGTGCACAAGCAGCGAACCCACTACGTGGCGCCGGGTTGGAGTGCCACCGGCAATCATCTGCTCGGCTGAGACAAGCCGAGGAGTTCTCTTAAAATTCAAATACGTATGCATATGCTGCCAAGTCCTAAATATTAAATTCTTAATCCCGCTATCCATACACTTTCGAAGGGAATATTTGGTTTCATTTGTCAGAAACTTTGTTAAATTATTTATTTACTAATTGTTGTTCTGACTATAAATTAACAATGACTTGCAACTCTGTAAAATTTGAATTAATTAAAAAATCAATAGACAAACTTAACAAATACAAAACTATTTTCTTATTTAACTAAAACAAACTGTCTCTTAGCCTTCCCTTCATCTTTGAGACCAATTTTTAAATATTTCCTGAAAGCTAAACTTCTTTCTCAAACATAAAATTGTATAATTTAAGTTGAAAATGTATATAAATTTATTGTTAGTCGCTATTATTATCCACCATTCATATGCCAGGGTATTTAAAACTTTACCTAGTCTAGCTTTTCTTTTTTTTTACTGCTGACCCCTGGGCAGCCAGACCAAAGTAATTGCAATTAGTGCTGTTGCTCAAAGAAAAGGAACAGACAGCCACTGCAGTGCAGCTCCCAAGCTCCCAAAATCCCAGCATCCAGCTCCCAGCTCCCAGGTCCTAGTACCCTGCTCCTAGCCAAAACAAAACAAGATGTCCCGAGTCGAAGTTGAGGTCGGAGTCAGAAGGCAGGTCCCAAATGAAGAAAAGTAGCCGAGTAAAACTTTTTAATTGAGCTAAAATCCAACAAATGCGGCTAATAAATATGTATTGAAGTGCGAGAGGATGGAGTGCAGCAAAATGCCACCAATGCAAAAGTAGCGAAAGTGCAAGAAAATGCAGCGGCTAATTGCCAAATGTAACTCCGGCAGCAGCAACAACAGGAACAACTTTTAACGGCGGCAGCAGAAGGAGCAACAATGACGCACAAATAAACGCGACGTTCAACTTCGGCGGGGCGTTAACGAACAACAGCAACAAAATTAGCCAAAAAGTAAAGTTCCGCGACCAGAGGCAGCGACGGGAGTGGCAAGGGTCGAGTAAATTCGAGTCGGGCTTGTAGTTTCTTGTGGAAAGTGCTGCAAGTTATTGCCGGCTAATGAAATTAACTCTAATTGACGTGGGAGCCATTCGCGGAGGGGGTGAAAGGATCAACTTTATACCACACTCACTTTATGTGATGTCCAAAACTATACAAGAATTTAAGAAACGCAGTCAGAGCAGGGGAGAAATCAGAAAGCTAACACAAGGGAATCGTGAAATTTCATAACTGTTTCTCTAATTGTTAATATTTCATATTTATTTGAGGGAAATATCCTAGAATCAATAATCGATATCCTGTACCCAGTCTCCCTATGATGAATCGAATTCATTTCTGGCCACATTATTAGCATTTATGTGCCACGCACCTAGGCGCCAGCAGACCACAAAGCGTCGGAAACTAACTAAAAATCAAATATAATAATCATACGTGGAAATCAACGCCTATCTACGAGGGCACACTCACTCGCACATGCGTGTGTAAATAGTAAATGACGCTTGCTGCGGATAAATTCGCATAAATTCATAATTGCACTGCCCACATTAACCGCTTCGTTAGGAATTTTGCTCCTCTGACCACTGGCCACCGCAGCGGCCATGGTTCAAATCCGGCCCAAATCCAGCAGGCCGCGCGCCCTGGCCAATGAAGGAAGCCACAAAACGCAATGAACATGGCTATGGTCAGAGAGCTGACCGCGAATCTGCTGATGAGACTGCCCCTGTGACTGTGCCCCTGTGCCCTGTTGCAATTGTGTGCCCTGCCACTGACACTGACCCCCAGAGCGGGTTACATTTGTTCCAGGTTACGAAATGGGAACAATTGTTTGACGATCTAGTTGGATTTATCCTTTTTGGGGTGAATATTCGCTGTGAAGGTAGGTAATTTCAGGAAAAATACAAAAGTATGAACTGCATTTTGAAAGATATTATTGATTTTAGTATGAGAAAGAATTGAAAAAAAGACAATGCTCTTAAATCAGCACCTGTCCTCGATCCTATTCATCAGTTTCAAAAATCCGACTCGAAGAATGCGCCAAAATGACTTTATAATTTCCGAAATGACTCCGCAATTTCCAGCAGGTAGCCAAGGAAAGCACGGCGACAAAGATAAACATTAAAAATTAATCAGCACTTTTGGCTCAAACTTTGATAATTGCCGGGCGGCCAAAATGAAGCCAAAAGCGCAAACAGCAACAAAAACGGACGGGTATTTAATGGTCAGAAAGGCGAGGGCGCCGTGCAGAGTCCTTTGAAAAATGACAGCCAAACAGCCATCAGTTAGCGCGAAAGCTACAAAGTTTTAACCCTTTTTCGGAAGCCCCTTTTGGCCAAAAGTTATACAGGGGAGCTGCTGCCATTTTGGTTTCCTGTGAAATTGATGTGCAGCATAAAAATTTGCGACTCAGGTGGCAGGTTGTTATTTTTGATGCGCGACTCGCGCCTTTCCTGATTCTTTTAATTGCGAAATGGTAAAGTTGATGGCAGAACGGCCAAACGCACTTTGGTCACAATTTTGTGTAAGTAGATACAAAAGAGTTGACAGAGTTAAGTGCGGACACCCGGGCGTATGAGTGATATTTCATGTTTGTCGCTTGATGGGGTGGAGGGACACCTTATTCTTGGCCCTGCTCGTAAAGCAGAAATGCTTGGTATATCTTTTATGATTACCATAAACTATTTACACAGAACTTTAATAATCTGGTGCGTGCAGCGGCAAAATGTTTGCAAGTATTTTATACGCTCGCACACAGCCACGCCAACGGATTTATGTCGAGTCACAACATCCTGCAGGATCGGCTGGTGTGTTGTGAGTATGCGAGTATCCCGGTATCCCAGAATCCCAGTATCCCAGTATCCGAGCAACCGAGTATCTCAGCATCCGAGTATGTGGCTTGTTTGTTTTGCTTTGCCGGCTTGCCTGCCAGTCAGCCAGTGTCTGGCTGTTGACGCTTTTTACTCACCCACAGCTTTACCCTTAGCCTCACCCTCACCCTTACCCTGCAGGCAAAAGTTTGTGAACACAAACAGCTACTCAGGCGTATAATTGCCATTAAAGTGCGCTTAAAATGAGCTGAGAGACCCTCGAAACGAGCTGGTTTTATCGGGCTCAATACGTGGCAATGGAGTGCCGGGATGGCCCGGCCTTTATGCATAAGTACGAGTATCAATATTTCACAACTTGGCCCTTTTGGGGCTCTGGCAATTAAGTGCTGCAACTTTCGGTCGTTGGAATTTTTCATGCCACATTATTCTTGGAGCTCATCTGGCCAGGCCCGCAAATTAACGAACGAAAGAACAAAACGCTCTGGCAAGGCAAGGGTTTAGCATGAGTCCGACTTCGGCTCTGAGATGGCCGTAATTGAAGCTCACTGACGTTCACTCGAATATCAGATTGCAATCTATTTTGCCCAGTTGAATAGCTTTTCAGTTACCTGGCGGAAGGGGGAAGCGGCTTTCGCTTTGATTGACAACTTATGCTGGAAAATGCAGAGATATGATTACCTTCAGCTTGCCCAGAGAATTGTCATCTCGGCGTCAGGAGAGACAAAGCTGTAGATGCAGATGCAACTTTAGCTACAGGCACACACAGCGAAAATAATGGACTTTGAAATTGAGAAATTCATTTTGCATTCTTGATTTAATTGAGAATCAAAAAATTAAATTTTGTATTATGTATTGACTCCTAAATTTAAAAGATTTTCAGAAATGTAAATAAAAATCATCTAAATAATAGATCACCTTTTTTGAATAAATCACTTTGCTGCCAGTGTAGAGCAACAGATTCAACCCCAGCTGCAGATGACAGCAGTCAGTTGAGAAATGAAACTAAATGGCTGAAAAGCAAATATCTCCAGCTCCGGATCATATTTCAAATTCAAACTGTGACCAGTCAGTCGTCAGAAGAGCTGAGTTTGTGATGCTACCACTACCGTTTCATTGCAGAGACAAACACATAATGAGCAAAAATGTTTAAAATCAACAGCAAAAACTCTCTCGGCTCTCAGCACAGTGCACAATAAACAAATGGGCACAAACAGAGTGTTTAAGCCAAAGGCAGGGGAAGGGAGCTTGGCGAAGCCGTTGACATGCTGACAGCACATTATTTACCACCAGCCTGCCAGCCAGGCAGAGCAGGAATTATGAACTCCGGCAATATTGCAGCGCAATGAGCTGAACCCCGGCACAATATATAAATTCTGCTCATATATCCGTTTTTAATAAATTAGTTTGCAATTTGCCACGCCTGACTGGGTCGAAAGCCAGCAGGTAGCAGGCAGCACAAGTTGCAACTGCAACAAGAGCAACTGGAGTGGCAACAACGATGCACCTGACCCGAGAGTACATTCTAAGACACAGGCCCCAGCGCAGCACTCACCTTTGCCGCACGCAGACACCCGTTTTTGAGTGCCATAAGAGCCAACAGCAAGGCAAACTACAAAAACTACATAAAGTCGGTGTGGTATGTATCTTATAGATACGCTGCTGCACTTCCGTTGCGCAACGCCCTCCGCAGTCATTCTGGCGAAACAAATGCCTGTCTGCACATACGAGTTTGTTTCAGAAGGACTTCCAACTGTCCGTCGTCCGTCGTCCGTATCTCAGTCATATGCAACTGCAAAACACGGTAAACTTAACACACAACTCAGTTCAACTTGATTGCAGATATACAAGTTATGTACGTCTGTTGAGTTATACCACATTGAGGCATTACAGTACTTTGTTTCTAGTTTAACACCTGCCTTCAGTACGTAATCAATACCTGCCACCAAGGCACATTAACTTTAACATGTTTCACACAAGAAAAGTGTATTCTTTAAGTTAACTATTTAAATACAAGTTTTTCACATTTCAGGTATAAAATCCAGGCTCGCTTCAGGCTTTCGTTTTCGTTTATTTAATCTCATTCGAGGCTATATATCTCATGAAATTTTAAACCCGCATTAACGGGCTGTATGGCAAATAATATTTACATCTCCGCGGCCAGCTTTAAGAGCTATTGCCATAAGCCAGTGCCGGGCTAATGCCGTCATTCAATGTCAGGCAATTTCCGGTGCACAAAAGGGGCTGGGACTGGGGCTGGGGCTCACAACCTGGACGGACCTTAGCAAATTCGAAAATTCCGCGAGGAGCAATGGCAAATTGGTAATTGGTATACCGTTAGCGCGCCCAGATCTCCGCCAGAGCAGATTGCGGATAGGCTGGGACAGGAGCGAGCCCAACCTGGAACCAACCAAAAAAGATGGCAAAAGGCAAGGGCGACGCGCAGACGATGTGTAAATCATTTGAGCAAAACGCAGACATAATCTCGGCGCACGGGTATTGCGACTGTGCACGTGCCAGAGGCTTTTATTATTGTCTGCCCGCCCCTGGCGTCCGCCTGCTGCCACCATTCACTGGCAGAGGACCCTAAAAAATTCATAACATGTAGCGCCGCATATCCCGAAAATCCACACCCGAAGACGGCGACAATGTGAGCGCCCATCAGCAGCCATCAGCCGCCATCAGCGGCCCGAGGATGCGACTGAGCCAGCAGCCATCGCGCTGAGTGGCGGTCTTACGTGGCAATGACATGGGGGGATAAAAGTATCATTGCTTTTAGAGAGAGTCCTCTTCGTGGGCCTCCTTAGTGCTCCTAATATCATTCCACTCCGTCCCAGAAAGGCCACCCCAGAGCTCAGGCCAGAGCCAGGCAGACAGCCATGGCCCGGCCAGTCATTGTGGCCACAATAAAAATTCGTATTCCCATTATATAGCCATCATTGTTGTTACTGCCTGTGTCCGCACACCCTAGCAAATATTCCCACCTAAATGGCACAAGAATGCGAGTGTGGGTGTGCACTGAAAGAAATATTTTATCTGGGATTAAATTACACTAAAAAGGTAATGTAATCAAGACCAGTTAATTCGATGTAAAAGATAATCTGCAATGAATTGGGGTAGTCAGAAAATATCTATATATCGTTTAACATTGTTTTATTTATAAACTTGTAAGAAAACAAAAAGAACATATTTTAATAACAAAATATTAATTACTTAAAGATTACATTTTCTACTTTGAAATAATTAATTTATTACTTTAGTATATTTGGACTTTATGTATACTAAAATATTATTTCAAGTGCATTACAAAGCAAGAGAGCAATCAATAAAAAGTTTCGTAAATGAAATGAATGCCATTCAAGGGGGAGTATGAGTTTGGAAGAGACAAAGCCAAAGGAGTTGGGCATCATAAACACTTCAAAAAATAATTTTTGGGCAAAACTTGTGCGAAAATATTTATATAAATAGCTAAACCGAACCGAACTTTACGGGAGTTGTATATTGCGTCTGCAATTTGGAGAGCGAGCTCGAAACTTTCATTATGCAAAAGTTTTTTAATAAAAGTGCAAACATAGTGGCAGCTCTCCCTCTCTCTCTCTTTTAGCCACATGGCACACATGCACTTGGCCGTTATTAAAACCAACTGTTTTGTTTACTGCTTTCCGGAAGTGGGGGTGTGTGAGGCCATATCTAAACCCAATTGCATAAGCAAAAGTTTACGCCCACACAAGTACTGTCTATAATATTTGTAGCCTGTTTAACAGGCGGCAGCAGCGATACCGATCAAAATTTAATTAATTAAACATTTGTATTTAAATGCAGCAAATTGGAAATACTGATTTTATGTGCAGCCAATATTATTATCCCGACCAATGGTTTTCTGTCAACTGCACACAAAGGCCAACGACGACAAAATAAACATTCTCATATCCACATTTCGGTCTAATGTCTATTGGCCGTGCAGACCCACTGCCATTTGCATTCTCTTTCTGGCTCTAATTTCAATTAATTAATTTTGTGTGTCCACCACAAGGCAAACTCTGCAGAAACTAATAATGCATGTGCATGGATGGTTCCGGCCATTGAAGAGGCGAGAAAGTGCAAAGTTAATTAAATACCAAATACCTTTTTATGCTCGCAAAGTGAAAACAGTATTGCGGTTAAAATGTACTAATAAAAATCATAATAACATTTTAAATGTTTAATTTAACATAAAAAGTGTGTAAAAGGGCGGCGGCAGAGGCAGAGGCAGCGAAAAAAGCAGCCTCATAATCATCAACAAGAATGAAACGGAAGCCAGTCCAACTTACACAGTGAGTTGGCAGCAATATTACGTATACGCACGCATGCACATGACGGCAAGGCAAGGCAAGGCAAGGCAAATATTTTGTATGCAAAATAAAGTACTTCAAAAGTCACTTAAAGTGTGTCGCTGGGTGGAGCGGCTTCCTCTTCCTGACTAACCGCCCGACTGGAGGGGCATAAAGAGCGTAAAAAATTTTAAATGATAAATAAAATTTACAACCGCAACAACAAAGCCAGCAACAACGACATGTGACGACCAAAGACCGAAGAGACCCGGCGACGAACGCTCTCCGCCAACATATGTGGCATAGATGGCGCTCCTCCTGTTCCTCTCTTTTTTTTTCTTTCCCACCGAACGGGCGACATAATAAAATGCAATTTAGACATCAAAAATACACAGTAAATGGAGTAAGAGTAGCGGCAGCTCGCAAGTGGCAAAACGGGTTGAAGGACGCGGCGTCCTGCTGCAGGAGGCGGCCCGCGAAAAAGTCACAGACGGCCGCGTGACAGACAAGTGAGGACCGAGGAACCGCATCCGCGCCGAACGGCAAACATTCGAGCGACACACACAGGACAAAGGATATACTACATACCAGCCGGAAGACACGCAGAAAAAGTTGTCATTGATTTTGTGACTTAAACTTGATACAAAACTAAACTAACAAAGAAAAAATAGTAGGGTACGGGACAGCGGGTAAATAAATATCTAGAAGAATATTGTACAATCATGATTAATAAGTAATAATTTTAAAAACCCTAAGCAAAATGTATAAATATTTAAGATATTGTTAAACCTTCTTATGAAAGCTACTGAGAAGCATCCCAAACTAAAAATAAATAAAATAAAATAACTACTCTTTACAAAATCTTTATAAAGAAATTGAGTAAAAAGACCAAAAGTATGAATACATTTTATGAGAGATTGAGAGTCTCCCAATTTTATTTATATATTTTTAAAAACTTTACAAAATTGAATAAAATATTTATTGCTATATTTAGCTTATGCTACCCACCAAAAGACTCATTTTAAGGTTTCACTTTATTCTTTTAGAGTGTAGTTATCCTCTCAGAGGAAAGAGGCTGTGCGTGCTGGCAAGAAGGATTGCTGGCGAGAAAATTTACTGAAAACGATATGTTACCCTTTCCGCATGTAGTGTCACCTCCCCAGCCCAGTGCATATTTAAAAGCCGAACACAAATCTGATGCAGCATACTTTCAAGGCACTTTTTCCCCTTTCTATTTGAGGTTGCCACCAGAGCGGAGGAAAGTAAGAAAAATGGTTTGGAGAGTGGTGTCGCTGGGCCAATTCAATCGGGCTGCAAATCAAAGGAGTGAACTGCAGAAGTGACAGCGAGGGAAGGCCGGTGGCCGAACACGGGGCGGCATGCCAGCGCGTAGCGGGACAACAAAGGTGTGCACTTAATTTAATTAGGCCCGGCGACACTCGGGATCTCGGGAAACTGCTCCGGGTAATGGCAGTGCAGCCCACTGGCGGGGCCGAACTGGCGATGTAATGGTCTGGAAATGGCATTTGGCAGCCTGAGAACAACGCTGGAGCGCCAGCGAGCCTTTTGTGAAGATGAATTTCATTTCATTAAACACAAATTTCATTGTGTGCGCTTAAAGTGAAATTAAATAAATGAGAGCAGACTGTGGGGGGGTAAAGGGAAATGGGACACGGGAACGGGAATGGGGTTATGTCCATGACAAATGCACCGTGAAATCGCTGCTAAAAACCTCGGTCTTGCTACGTGTGCGTGTGTGTGCCTCTTCCGCTCTTTCACTCTTTTGCGATTCTGTTTCTGTTGCTGGTTCGGTTTCCGTTCCGTGTTTGTATTTTAATGCAAATCGTTGTAATGTTAAATGAGTCACAAAAATGTTGTACATCACGGGGATTAAATGAATTTTAAAACTCGGCATTAAAAATGGAATACGAAATGTGCAAAACTGCATAACGATGTTCGCTTTGGCTTGACATATGGGGCGTATGCGTAATGTGCTTATAATTATAACGAAATACTCGTGCGCGCGATGCAAATAAGGATACTGAGAAGAGGGAATGCCGAAATGTACGGCTATACTTAAATATGTGAATATATTCTTACTTGGATCCTACCACCAGCTCTTGACCTTGTGCAGCACCGTCTTGAAGACGGGCACCTTCACGGGAAACGGCTTAGGCACCTTGATGGGCACATACTTGACCACATGATACGGCACATGCTTCTCCACCGGCACCGGAATGTGCTTCTCCACGGGAACGGGGATCAGGCGCTCCACGGGCACCTTCAGCTCCTTTTCGACGGCCACCTGGACGTTCTTGGTGATCGGTATGTGGATGGGCACTGGCTTGCGAACGGGTATGATGACCGCATGCGAGACGGGAATCTTCACCTCCTTTTCCACCGGCACATGCTGCTTCTTCACGTGCTTCACCGGCACGTAGTTGATGATGTCCACGTGGTGCGAGTGGTGGTGGTGGCCCTGGCCATGACCACTTGCCTCGGACAAGTAGTTGGAGCTCTGCTCCTGGCCAGCATCGGGATGCTCTTCGTAGTCGTCACCGCCAGATCCGCTCGAGGCGGATGAGGCCGATGGCGAGCCGGAACCGGATGGGGAGGGGTCATGCTGGCTAAAGTACGAGGATGGGTGCTGCTCCTGCTCCTGCTGGAGCTGCTGTTGGTGCTGATGGAAAAGCTGCTCCTGCTGCTGCTGGAGCTGCGACTGCTGCTGATGGTGGTAGAGTTGCCCCTGCTGGGCATCGTACCCAGAACCCTGGTCATACGATGGTAGGAAATTGCCCATCGAGATTTTATCGTACGCATACGGATGCGGTGCCTGCTGTTCCGCCTGCTCCTCCGGGCCCGACGATGCCGACCAGGATCCGTAGCCCTGCTCAACACCAGACGCAGAGGCTGCTCCTCCACCATAGGCTGGCTGGAATCCTCCTCCACCGGGATAATTGTAAGTCGGCGAGTGCTGTTGATTGTCCTCCTGGCCCCCACCACCAGCTTGTCCACTTCCCGATCCAAAATCATGGGCTCCAGCTGCTGCAACGGCCGCCACGGCAGCTTCTTCATTGTTCTCCTCGTAAATTGGTATCTCCTGCTTCGTGGATCCGAGGGCCAGGGCTTCCGTGTGGGTGGGCGCCACGGAGCCGTAGCCATTACTAATGTGACCCAGGCCCGAGAGATTTGTGAGGCCATTGAGCACCGAGGATAATCCTTGCGCGGAATGACTTCTGCTGTAGGCACGCCGCTCGCCCGCAGAGCCGTACCTATGATTCGCATGAAGCTGATGTGCCTGATCCATTGGCAGCCATCGATTTCCACCGAACAAAGACCCCACATTGTGATACGACGGAGGGGGGTTCTTGGCCGTCTCCGCTGAGGTTGCCGCACTGACAATGGTCAGGATGGTGGTGGCGGCTGCAATGAGCGGCATCTGCTGCAAGGGATAATGCAAAGCGATTTAAAATGCAAAACACCAGAGTCATGAAAAGGAAGTTGAAGGCAAAATACCTTAAGTTACCCAGTGTTTTATTGTAACTAAGTACCAACAGATATTTCTGTGCCCTTGGAATAAGCTTGGAATTTCACGTATTTGTAAATACAATATACTCCAGTATCCAATGGGTATAGAAATATTCACAATGTGAAGTCCTTTTGCATAATGCATTTTTAATATCCTGCACATTCTTTCCTCTAACCACCGCACTCACCAAATTAACGCTCGCCATTGGACTTGGTGGCTGGCTTCGAACTCTGGCTGGGATGGGACTCAGACCTTGACTGCTGCGGCCCGACTGCTGCAATGGGAATGTGGCCGAATTGTGCCTGGGACAGCGTTTTTATATGCCGCCGACTAGGACAGATCCAAGTCTTTTCCTCTTACACAATTTTCAGCTTCAACTTCAACTTCCAGCATCAGCTAGATCCCCAACTCCAGCTCCAGCTCCAGCTCCAGCTCCAGCTCCAGCTCCAGCTCCAGCTTCAGCTCCAGACCGAGCTGCAGCTTCAGCTGTGTTGATAGAAGGCGGTCGGCCAAAAGTGAGTGTTTGCCATTTGTTGACCTGCTGCCAGCCAGCCTGCCCCTGCCGCTGCCTGTCTCCTACCATTTTTGCCATTTGTGATTTGCCATTTCTCTCGCTCTCTTGCCGCATTTATGAATTAAGTTACGCGATCAATTCAAATCGCACAAAAAACCCAGAAAAAGAAAATGTACGAGTAATAACCAAATCATGGAAACCGGCTCCGCGGCCAACACTTGGAAAAACAATAAAGTTCAAAGTCATTTTGCCATGACAACGAACGACAAGGAATTAGAGTCCGCCTGTTTGGCACGCGCCTCCATTGCGGTCGCAGTGCAGCTTCATTATAATCTCTTGCCACGATCACGATCCACGGCGGCCTTCACGAGCGGCGCGGGCTGCCCAAACCTGCACTCCTTCAGTCGAGTGCAGTGGATGGCAGTGGATTTGAGTGGATTTGAGTGGATTTTCGGTTCAAGCTGCCAGTTGGACTGCTGCAAAGTGGTTGGACGGCTTTTGGGCAAAGACTGGACAAAAGCTGATTGCTGTGATTCCATTTCTTTCGGGCGTCGTTACAACTTTAAACATTTCCATTTGCCATTGTGTTTGGCTCGCCTTCACCTTTTTACCAAAAAGGTTAGTTTTAATTGTTTCAACAACTCGTTTTTTTGTATGCCCATTGTTCCGTTTTCTTGCTTTTTTCTACCCGACAGGGCACGCTTTAAGGAGTGAACTCTGTTATGTATACATTTTTGGAGTAAATAAATTCATTTTATTTAAGAGTTGTGAAGTTAAAATAATATTATTCTGTAGCGCTGTAAACTTTAAAGAATTATTCATGAATTTATTGCAGTGAACAATATATTTTCAACAAATATTTCGAGTATTTCGCGTACTTTACATTAACAGGGAAATAAAAATGTTAAGCTGGTGAATATAAACTATATATATTATTCCATTTAATATAAGTAAACCCTGGATTTTATTGAGCGTGCCCTGTATTTTCTGTAGTTTTTGGGCTCTCTCTCCCAGCCATGGGGCGTGGCGGGGTAAAAGTGAACGCCTTTTAAGTGCACCTGCAGACATGATGCTGCTGATTATATTTTTCTTGCCAAGCGTAACAGCTCGTTAGTATTTTCAAGTGATTTTCATTTATTTTCCTTGGCCGCGCGCGGCCTCCCGTGCACTTTCTGTGGAGCGGCGTGGAAAGGCCAGGCCGAAAGGAAGTGTACTGATTTGAAAGGAAACAAACATTTCGCTGCTGCTGCTGCTGCTGCTGCTGCTGCCCAGAGCTCGGAGCTGGGGAGCTCTTATCGCTGCCACGGCTGCCCTGGCAGTCACTTTTCATGCTGCTGCTGGATGGTGGATGCTGGATGGTATTTTTTAAGCGAAATTCACGCTTACTTCATTTCAATTACAATTACATGATTCCATTTCTCTCGCTCGCTGCCCGCAAATGCAAAAATGATGTAACTTAGTTGGGGGCCAACGCGATTACCTGGTACTCTTACTCTGTCGCCCCCCAATCAGCGTTGTGCCAAAGCCCAAATTTAAATCCGCTCTCTGAGGGACTAAAGGACTGCGCCGAACCAATCATCGATAGCTTTCAGCTCACACAAATATAAACAACATGAAATCGCTTTTTAAATACTATATTTTCGCTTTCCATTTGTGTTTTTCTTCTCTCTTTCTTTTTTTTTTTTTTGGGCCAGGCCAGAGCTCAAACAAATGACACAGACGGAACACAGATGCAGGCGGAGATCCATATTCAGAGATACAGATGCGGATGCAGATACATATGCAGTACACGGGTATTCGAGTTCAGATACACGGATGTACGGATGCGAATGCAAACGGTGCTGAGCGGGCCATAAAATAAATAAAACTGTTTCGCATTTTTGCTGTGCTGGGCGCTCTGCTTTCGAGTCGGTTTTAAAACTCTTTCAAATGTTGTGTAATATTTTGCAAGCCCGTATTTTCATTCTTTTTTTTTTATTATTTGCAGGCCAAAAAAGGCAAAATATGCATTTGAAATGCCATTTTCGGGGTGCAAAAGCGGATACGCCTGTCGGTCGAATATCCTTGTGCAACGTGGCTCATATTTGCATTGTATTTATGCACAATTTTATTGTTGTTTATTGAAACTGTGTTGCATGTGT